>OX376372.1:66253563-66348563 GCA_947369275.1 Nemotelus nigrinus
TGGTTTTCACAATCAAAAGTTGACTAAAAATACGTTTAACTTCCGCATTGGACCAAAGAAGGACTAGTAACTTAAAGACAACTAAACACAAATCGTTAAATGGGTTGATACATATTTGCTGCGTCTTTATAATTATAAACCTCCAGCCAAAATTTAGTGGTATGAACATGATAGTAGAAAACTAAGAGGAGCGGGCTACCTCACCCTTCTGGCCCTACATCCAAGTGTGTGTAATAGGACAAAAACGCTCTCTTCGATTCTCTCGGGCTTGGGCATGGTTGGGCTTAGCTGTCAAAATCGTTGTCAATCGTACGCGGTGTCGGTAGTGTCTCCAAGTAAAGTGAATTTCAAACGTAAATAATTGTGTTATGCGGTGGTGATTTTTCTTAAAAAACTAATTTTCAACACTATAAGCCCTGCGTTTCATATAACGACGTGAAATTACATAAGCAATCCGTAAACTTTAAGTGATAATGAGTCAAAAGTGTGTCGTGGGTTCATGCTGAATTTGGCGAGGATTTGGTGTCTTAGGAGTCTGTTTTTACAGGTAAGTGAGTGTTGATATACATAATCTGGGTTAAATTTATCGTCGCGTGTAAAATATTTGTCAGGCATTGTGCGTATTTCTCGAAAAATAAACCAAAAAGTAGCGAGCAGACCGTTTGTTTACATTTTCGTGAATGACAGTTGCACAGCCATGTTTGATTTGTCTTTGGTCAGTGGCGTAACCAAAAATATTTATATCGGGCTAGAGAAAAATAACTTGATAAATTTCAATAAAAAAATGTTCATGTGTCGAAACTAATTTTAGTGAAATATAAGTGAGAAATAATATTATTATAACAATTTAGGTATTAGTGATAAAAAGTGAGTGTAAAGTGAAAAACATTGAAATAAAATTAAATGTTAGTAAAGCAAAAGATAATTGTCGATTGTTTTGAACTTCGAAAAAAAGGGAACTATAAAAATTGTGAGAACTAAGCAAGCCTTAATTCCGCCTAAGACGGTCCCAAGCCCGGTTGTAAAAGGAAGAGGGGGCTGGAAAATTTAAAATAAAACATAATATATCTGCTGCATATGTTCAGTTGGGTAAAGTTTTTTATGAAAATATGTGCTTAGTTTCACAAACATGCAGCTTACTTGCAATTCCGGAAACTCATTTCACTTTGTATTCTACTTGTTGTCTATTTACTATCGTCTCAGAAGTAGACCACTGCTGAATTTCAAGGCTTTTATACATTGCGAAAAATGTGATCCCGAAATATACTGCCACCGTTAAAACACGCATATATTTCAGAAACTGCGCATGGGGTTAAGCGATAAAATTTAATATCACCTAAAAATATCACAATGAAAATACAAATCTAAGATTGCATGATACCAAATTCAAAATTTTGCGCCATGCAATTGCCCCCGTTCAAACCACAAAAACTCTAATTACCTACAGCTTAGTCATTTTATGATAGTGTTTGCATTTTTTGCTTGTATGCGATTTTTGCCCTGTTGGCTTTAGTGATGTTCCTCTCCTCATTAGTTCTCTACTCTCATGTATGAACTTTCTCTCTCCAGTTGACGGTTGATAATTGTTTTTTTTTGTGCCCGTATATTTTGAATAGGCATTTGATCAGCCGTTTACTAATTTTTTAATTTTTATAAAATCTTGATCATTAACTAAATTTATGTTTTCCACAGAAAATTGATAAATATTTCGCAAAATTTTGACATTATTAATTAATCGATATTTCAAGTCTTCTATTATTTTTTTAATAAATGTTATACGATTCTATCTTATATTTTCTTCATCTGATCTTGAAAGTGTATTATTTTACAACTTTTTTTGCTCAAAGTTATATATATATATATATATATATATATATATATATATATATATATATATATATATATATATATGTATATATATATATATATGTATATATATATATATATATATATATATATATATATATATATATACATATATATATCTCACAGGCATTATTATAAATGTAATCATTTAATTTCACACATTCTGACAAAACGTTAATTGCACAATCTGGATACACAATTTCTTCAATAAATGAACAAATATCGTTAAAAGGGTTCAACGGAATTGCTTTCAAATTGTTCATTCATGATAGAAGCATCCTTTAAAATGGGTTGAAGAAATAGAAGATATAAAAGGTTATATCATTGTTATACTCCTCATAAATCATTTTTGCTAAATAACATTCTTCTGATGTTTGGGCTTCACTGAAGTGGATTTTCAGCTATAAACATTAGTTTATAATCCTTGATAATTATCCTTTTATTGGGAACCACCTTGTTTTCCGTATCATATTCAGAGGAATTTGATCATAATTTATAAATGCAAATATCCTTTTGTATCGTATTTGCCTCAAGCTGGATTTAGAGAACCAATGATAGGTTTTTGCAATTAAAAATTCTAACGCTTGGGGAAGAAATGATCCTGCAGCTGCAGAAACTAAAAGCTGAGCGGAATGACAAGCACATCTTATTAATATTAAAAACTAATTTTGGTGACTTAATTTTTGAAATACACCATTATTGACTCCGACCATAACACTTGCGTTGTCTGTCTGTCACTTGTGTTATAAACATTTAGGTTGTAGTTTTCTAAGCAATTCCCTATGGCAGTAATACTTTCAGTAGTTCCACTTTTTAGCTCAATCAAAGCCAAGTAAGTTGTAACAAATTTTTGCTGAATATCACTAAAATAAGTCACTGCTACACCCAAATACTTTGTAGGACAAATGTCCGTAGACTCGTCAATTAAAATACTTTAACTAGCGGGTTTAAATTTGGTTTTGAGTATAGAAATAACGTTTTTCAGTATGGTGCTGCATTTCGAACGATGAACACTACACTTGTTCTAACTTTTGGACTCAACTGCCAGTTTCTTGCACATCTCACTCAATTGATCTCAATGCGCAATAGTTCACAAAGAAAAAGCACATGGCAGCTTCGGTTTGTTGCCTATGTTGTTTTTCAGGTGCTGGTTCCAACGGAGAAAATATTTATTTTTTATTATCTTTTTTCCGCTGTGTTGAAAAACTCTATAAAATGAAGAAAAGAAAAACATAGCTAGCCAAATTGTAACGTTTGATATTTTTAAATACACACCTTGCTTGATCCAGTATGCTTTTTATTTGCGAATGAGCAATTAAATCTATTAAAATAATTTTGCATTTAGAACCACTTTGCATCGACTTCTAGCAACAACTCTTCTAAATTTTTGTCACTTTTTCACTCAAATTGAAATTTTTGTTTGTAGCCCTGTAGCCCTTGTGCTTGGCGCTCCCGAAATTCCGTCAGACATGCTTATTATTGAGTCGAAACTGAACAGAGATAAAAACAATGTTGCCTACGTTTTATTGCTACGTTATATCTACGAGTGAATTTTTCGGTTCTTGTCTTCAAATTTAGGCAGATAATGTTTATTCTAATATTAATATATTTCGTTTGTCTTACCTATTTTAGTTTATTGTTAAGGAGTTCAAAGTCTTCGTTTTCTTCGTACCGAACGAAGGAAATAATACTGTTCGTGGAATGCGCAGAAAGACATAGAACATTGATGTTCAGAGAGATAACCATTTGGTCGAAATGCAGCTGCTATTGTATCCACCCAAAATATTAGTGTTTACCTTAGAATTTGAGGAGATTAAATATTAATAAGCTAAATTAAATAAACTAGTTAAAATTTGAGCAATCAGAGCAAAAAATTAAATTATTTATAATATGTAAATTTGTAGCCAATAGCTAAATGCACAATTTTATAGCTAAACAGTTTCTTTTCGTAGCTAAATCTAGCTACAATGTAGCTAAATTGGCATCAGTGGCTAAGACTGCTGTTACTCTCATCTATCACGGAGACAGGTGTCCAGTCATATTATCCGGACTTTGCAACACTATGCAGTACAAATACTCTTTACGATAGTGGCCGACCAGTCCACTCTTCTAGCAGCACTTTCACACTCGGTCTCTTATTATGGCTCACTCGAGCGCTTGGAGCAAAGCTTTGCTTTGCAACTGCTGCGAAGGTACAATGCAATTAATTATGTAGGCACAGTGTGGCCAGATATTTGCGAGAAAATATAGCCCAATTTCAAATTTTCATAGCCCAAAGTAGCCAAAATTTCTTATTTGTAGCCCAAAAAACGCCACAACAGTTTTATAGCTGAATTAATTTATTTAAGCTGATTAAACTATAACATTTAAATAAGTAAAACTCGTACGAAGTAACATAAATGCTCTAATTGTAGCACATGATTCGTTTGAAACAGTAAAAGTTCTCGATACCATATACAGATAAAATTTTATTCACAACGTATTTGAAAAGGGAAAAATGTGAATAAATTACAGGAACTGTGTGGAAATTTTAGAAAAGTCCTTCAAAAAATATATGTATAAGGGCACTTATTTTTTCAAGGACTTTCCTATAATGTTCACACATAAAATAAAAGCTTGCAAAAACAACTTGCAAATTTGGGTGGCACAAAAATTAAATTAGTACAAGAGACAATCTTAATGGCTAGAAAGGCTGAATATTTTATTTAAAATATAAATATTTTATGCGATTTCATACATTCAAAACTATGAACGCAAGTTTTGAAATAAATTATTTTTTCGATTAGACGATCAGATGTTAACATTATTTTTAGACGTTTAAATACTTTCAAAAGGAGATATATGTCAAATAATTTCACTTGTGGTGGGTCTCCAAGCGACCATTCGCTAAACAATTTAAGTGTACTTTGAAATAAAATAAATAATTTTTAAACATTGACTTAGATTATGCGAGATTCCAATTGAACCCCGATTCGGGATTACCCCAAATATTGCGTCGTATAAACGGGCAAAAATGGGTTTTGGATTTTCTGAAATTCGAATCGCGTATATCTATAGAAACTTGTTTTGAGGAATAGCTTACAGGCAAATAGAAACTGTACTGTATAAATGTGGCAAGATAGGAAGTTTAGGTTACGTTGAACAAAAGAATGAATATGGAGAAATATTTAGCGATAGCTGAACATTTTATTAACTCGTTTTTGTTTTTTCTGCGGCGCCGTTCCAAATCAAGAATGAATACCACAAAGAGGGTAATGGATAACAGACCAAGTGCACAGCGTTTACCAAAAGCCGCCATGCTGAAAAATTACTTTCATTTACATATTCATATGCACACTCACACATAGTCATCTGGCGTAAACCCAACTGTTTGGGTTTGAGCTGAAATCCGAATTTGACCGTTTATATGACGTCCTGACTGGTATAATCCCAAATCGAGATTCAATCTTTGATCTGGCATAAACAAGGTCATAGAATTTTGAATGATTGCGGTTTGAATTCACTATCAGAATTAACAAAAGCTGCTGTAGCTTCTTTGGTTTAAAATTAAAAAAAGCATCTACTCAATCTTCCGGAAGAGATTCGTTTGTGGTCGTAAATTGATCGAATCCTGCCAAATTTTGAATGTCTGCTGGAATGTTTGAATTCTAATCACTTTGAATTTGAACTTTCATCAGGATCCCGCTTTCGACCCTCCGATTTCGACTACATTTCCAAAAATGCTTTTGTAATTGTAAGTGGAGACACTTTATTCTAAGCAGATCGTAATTATCCGAGAACTTCAAATAAAGAAACTAATTTTATTGGGTCTGAAGAACGCTCAGTATTTTCCAGAGCTCACAATATGAGATTCATCATATGATTTATATTATACCAAACACAAAACTAAATTATTGCACACTCAAAAAAATTTTACCACTTAAAATTAGAATCACATTTAAATCAAAAGTTGAAACCCTTTTAAATAAAAAATCGAATCTTATTTGAATTCCACTATATTATAAAAATGTTATTTTCATATCAAAATTTTTCATCATTGAATGAAAAATAAAACATTAGAACAAACAAGACACACTTTGATACAGCGTTATTGAAATGAGGTCAGATTATTTGAATTAAAAAGAAACTTATATGGCGCCAAATCATATTTGAAAATTTTTGATTTGGCGTTATATACGTTTCTTTTTAATTCAAATAATCTGACCTCATTTCAATAACGCTGTATCAAACTGTGTCTTGTTTGTTTTAATGTTTTGTTTTTTTCATTCAATGATGAAAATTTTGATATGAAAATAACATTTTTATAATAAAGTGGAATCATTTTTATTGAATGTGGGGAATTATCTAATTCAAATAAGATTAGTTTTTTGTTGAAAAGTGTTTCAACTTTTGATTTAAATTTGATTCTAAAAAATTTTAAGTGGTGAAATTTTTTTGAGTGTGCAGTAATTTAGTTTTGTGTTTGGTATAATTCTGATCTAAGGGCTGTAAATAAGAAGTGCAAATAGGTGGAAAAAATGGTAGCTTGATGTCTTCCAGATTATCAATGCTATCACATCTAGCTTTATCAAAAAATATGGTGATGTTTCGGTTTTGTGTTTGTATTTCAAAATCAAGTGTGTATCGATTCTTTAAAAATAGCACCCGTTATCTAAGATTTTGTGTTAGCTCGCTAAGTTGTGCCTAAACTTCGCTTGATGTCAATTCTTCCCAACGATCTTGGGTCTATCGGTTGTTCCTATGCAGCAAGCATTATAGCCATCACATAACATTCTTAGCTGTGACTGAAATTCCTGAACTGAGTCTAAATCAACAACAGCTTCTTCGCCACAAAGCGTCCCGTAGTGAATATTGCAGTTCTTTTTAACGGATTTTAGCTTTCTGTTTGATGCTTTTTTTTTTTTAATTTTGTTGTGATTTGGCGGGCTTTACTGTGAAGTATCTGGCCGGATATTGGCAAATTTTTGACGTTGCCTGGACAAACGTTCAAATATTTACATCATAATTATCAATTGAATTTCATTCATACTTGCTTGAAGGGAAAACATACAACAATGCTCAAATAAATCAATATTTAATTGTCGTCAGAATACCAATAAAATTCAAGCTATTATAACGTACCGTAATTTTCTTCAAGAAATAGTATGTGCGGTGATGTTATAGCTCAATTGTTCGGTGATGTTATAGCTCAGTGCGGTGATGTTATAGCTCAATTGTTGTTGTGTCCCGATTAGTAGGTTTCACTGTATAGCCCAAATATAGTTTTTCATAAAAATAGATTGCCCAAACCGCCAACCCGCGAAATGAAAAAACGTCCCGCGAATTCAAATTTTACATAGCCCAATTGGCGGGAAATAGCCCAATCTGGCCACACTGTGTAGGCATGCATTAATCTGCTCATCGCGATGGCTCATAAGAAGATATTAAGTTGAGTTAAAACTGTCAAAACGATTCCAGGTGCGTAGTTTGCTCTTATACGTTTTTCGAGACACAAACATTTAAGTGCTTTCTTGCTGGGAAACAGTACAGGAACGGAGACTAATCTTATGGTTTAGTTCATTTGTGAAACTATATTTGACTGCAATTCAAACGTTTATACTCCCTAAGTAGAAATATATACTTCGTAAATGACTTGAACATTTTTCATTTTTTATAACAAGCTACCATAACATTCACAGCCGGATCACAAAAATCTCAACTTCAAACTTTCATTAAATTCAATATACATATGTATATTTTCCTTGATGAATTTCAAATAAAAATCAATAGACAAGTAGGTGCCGATACACAATACGCGAAAAATTTCAGATCATACGTTGAAAAATATATGACTTTTTTATGCTTTCGCCAAACAATGTTGGATAAAATTTTCATCAAAACGCATAATGAATGTAAAAAGTAACATGCATTCTAGCACGCCGTGCCCTGGTTTTTTCTTCTTGAAAAGTAAAGTTTCATTTCCGCTCTCAGAATTAAAATATAATTGAATGAATGTGCTCATAGGGCGAAATGACCATGGTAAAATGTTTTTCAATTCAGCATCTTTAATTATGCTGTTAAATACATTTTCACTATTAATTTTTTTTTCATATTTTTCATACGCAAATACTGTTGAGTAGCTGCCTTTCCAGTTTTAAAATAGTTGCCGGCTAGGTCGTTTTTGAGTTACAAAGCTTTTTTACCGCGAACTATTTAAAGAGTATCCTGTCAGAGATGAAAATGCAATTAGGAAAAGATTAAATGCTTGGAGTTTGAGGCGTGCATTTATATATTTCATAAAATGAAAATAAATCATGTGGCTTGTCAAAAAAAAGGTTGTGGTATTTGCCTGTGGTCTATTTTTAAGGTTGTAACTTTGATTGACCTACTGAAAAAAAATGAAAAGTGGAATCTCGTGAGTTTTTAAATCCGCTTTTAAATAACGTCAAAGGCTTGGAATATATACTTTAATGCTGTTGTGTAGGAAGACTTACATAGTCGATTTATTTTTTAAGCAAAGTCATTCCATGCATACTTTTTTGGAGATTTCTACCCAGTGACCACCAATACAACACAGATGAGAAGTGGTCTTATGATCACCTAATGATGACTAATAAGTGCCTGATAGGAAATGGAGTAGATATGGGTAACGCGGCAAATTTTGAAGCGCTGATACACTGATACCATTGCGCTATGATACCATGCTCTTACATACGGCGCTGGTAGCATTGCGCTGATACCATGACGCTATGATTCACTCAAAAAAACATGATTGAAAAAGCTTGTATGGAACGAGAGCAACCCACATTTGAACTTACTAATTTTCCGATATAAAATACCCAGGCTATAGTATGTACCCATTCAGGTATATTTCCAAACGTGCGTACGCGTAGGTATATTGCTTTGCATCAAACAGACTTGAGATAAGTATACTCAACTCATATCTTTGCGCCGCGCCGTAGCATAGCGCCAAGCCAAATGGTGTTGGCATTGCAAAGCGGCAGCGCCAACACCATTGATACCGAAGTGCGTTACTGCGCTACTAATACCGAAGTGCGTTACTGCGCTATTGATACCGACAATCGGTATCAGCGCAGTGGTATCATGGCTAGTGTTTCAACGCAATTGCGCGGCGCAGCGCTGCGTTACCCATGTCTAAAATGGAGTATGTAAAAAAAGTATTGCCAGATTCAGCTTTTATTCATTTGATTAAACGGACGGATGTCCATTAAAATATAGTTGCATGGTAGCTGACAAGTAGCAATAAAACTTAAAATAGCTTAAATAAACGTAACTTGTGATCGCTGAAATGATATTTTAAATGCGTTCTGAATACACATTTATCTGAAGAAAAGAAATATCAGAAGGGATGTCCGAAAAATAAGCGTGAATTGTTAGTCAAGCATGCCAAGCATAAATTTTCTTAAATTGATTTGATCCAAGTTAAATAAATCTACATGCGAATACATTAAATTTCCCATTGCCTTCAATCGTTCTATAGGCGAATGCTGCATATAATTTGTTCTGCACATCAGAAGATGGAAAAGGTCATTAGATCTGGTTTGTCTGTTTGGGACTCTAAATGAAAGCTCCTGTAAAATAGCTGATGCATCAGTGATACCATTAACTATTTTAAATAAGAACAAAGCATCAAAATAATTCCTGCGTACTGCTAATGTATTCATATTTAGCAGAGTCAATACGCTTGAGTAGTCAATGTTCTCACAAGGAATGCGAAGCTTGCAAGCTATAAAACGTAGAATTTTTGGTTGAATTTTTTCAATTGCACGCAAATGAGTCGTACAGCAAAGATTCCAAACAGCTGAGCAATACTCAAGTTTACTAACAAAAGCAAAATACAACGATTTGAGTGCATGAATATTATAAAAATTACGTGTATATCTAATAATAAAACCCAACATTCAACGCGCTTGCTGTGAAATATCATTTATGTGATAAATAAAATTTAAGTATGTATCAAACATGACTCCTAGGTCTCTAACAATATTAACTTGCCAAAGAGGCTCACTATTGATGGTAAATGTTTGCTGAAACATAATTCTTGATCTATTGAAAACAATGTATTGACATTTGGCTAAATTGAGCTGCAAACAATTTTGTACACTATATGTATAAAATTTGTTCAAATTTGATTGAAGAGTCATTACATCATCCATAGAAGACACCGTTCTAAATATTTTACAGTCATCTGCAAATAGTAGGAACTCAACATCTTAAAAGATCGTATGTATATCATTGATGAATAGCAGAAATAAAAGTGGGCCTAGGTGAGAGCCCTGCGGAACGCCTGATGTCGGGAAAATTTGACAAGAATAATGATTATTAGCATTTACTATTAAGGATCTACTCTTATGTAACTGTTTAGCTAGCGTAGCATCGAACCATGAAAACCGATATTACCTAACTTAATTACAAGCAGATCAAAATTAATTTTGTCGAATGCTTTTGAGAAATCAGTGTTAACTGAATGTACTTGTAGCGAAGCCATAAAGAATTTATAAATTTAGATATATTTATATAACTTTGATATGAGATGAGATTAGTTGAACTGGACTTTCTAGTGGAAAAACCATGCTGATTTTGTATAATGATTGGTCGGACCAGTGATGTAATAAAATCAGTGACTAAACTTTCAAAAATTTTTGGAATAGGAGATAATATGCAAATAGGACGATAATTTTTAATGTCCGCTTTGTCGCCAGATTTGAAGATAAGTACGATGATTCTAAATTTCCATCGCACTGGAAAAGAACCCGATGACAGAGATTTATTAAATAGATAAATAAGTGGGTGAGTTATAGTTTCAGTTTGTTTGGAATGTAACGTAGGAATAATGTGTGATTTCACACATTATCACTTGCAACACAAGGAGAATGTACAAGTTCTCCATGTTCAATGCAAGAATACGCGGTTTGATTTTACAAAAAGCGCCAACGACCTGCCATGCTAGCAGAACCCATTATCCGACATTATTTTCTTCTACTTCTAATTGTAACCTTTCATAGCCAATGAAATATTTATTTGTCTTTAAATATGGGAGCTCCAATTAGCGCTTGAATTCTAAGTTATTCCTTTTCACACAAATAAATCTTAATTAATGGGCATGATTAATCCGAATAAGGTTCAATAAACTACTGCCTGGGCTTCGCATTTTCTCTAGCGAAGGTTTTCGCAGTATCAGCTTCCAACTAATTACATGGTTTCGATTCAAGACATGTACATAGCAATGAACTGAAGAACAATAAAGGGATAATGCAAGTCATCGAGTTGGCATTAAAAGGCAATCATGAACGTGCAATACGTCACAAAGAAATATAACTTCCGAAAAATCATCATTGTCACCATCTATGACACGTCTTTGTGCCTTGATATCTTATAAAAGAGGGAAGAGGTTTTCCTTGGTCATGGTAGGGACTTATATACCATAGAATATTTTTGTATATGTGTAGTATTAGGCGCTCCAATTAGCCATCGAGCAGAAACGCTTTATCACTGCTGGAAAGACTTTCATCAAGCTGGATGATATCTGACAAATACAATATGATACAAAGAACCAAAGTAACAATATAACTTTGGTTCTGTGTGTCATGCCGACTTTTGTTTTGTGGAACTGTTATGGAGGCGGCTGGTTGCAAGAAATTAAACTAGATATCCAGATTTTAACGGATTAATATAAATTCATATTTTGTGTATTCTAAACCAACCCACATTATGAATAAAAGTGTAAAAAAATGAATTTTAGTGCAAAAGATAAGTAAAATGTAGTTTGTTTCACCGCTCCAGGAATGGTTTGAACAATCTCGTTGAATCTTTTTTTCTGCGTTCGTAAGCAAACCAATTATGATTCTTCCGTTAGTTTTTAAGATAGATTGAGCATTCGCATAATTAGATTGGTTTAAAATTAAAAAAATTTGAAAAACAGAATTAATTAAATGACATTTTTTTTTAAATTCCCAGTGGCAAAATTGCAATTGGCTGCATTAAAAACCAAATAAAAAAAATTCGAGAATTTAATATTTGATCTAAAGGTGAAAAAAGGTGTGTAAGCATAGAAAGTTTTGCATGGGATTTGGAGCGACAGGCCGTCCCTTAATATATTGCATAAAATCCAATCCACGGTTAATGATTAGTCATTTTTTCAACTTCTTCTTTGTATAAAAGCTTCCGTATTAAATTGTTAGATAAACATTCCGTAAGCATTCCATATCACCGATGGAAGCATTACAATTTCATACCCAGTATCTTTTTAACATGGGATGTTCTAGGCTGGTAACATATACATATAGCTTACACATGCGTCCATGCATTGTTGCGACCAAATAAACTCTGTCGAGATGTCGTCAGTGCAGCATATTATTTATTTCAGGCCTCTTCTACAGTTTGCCCAGCGTGCCTTCTTCTGCCAGCTAGCCCAATCTGGTGTGGATATTTGGACAAAGGTGCTCCTTCATGTTACAGCACGCAAAGATCACAAAAAATCCGAATTTGACCGTTTATACGACATTCTGACTGGTATAATCCCAAATCGGGATTAAATTGGGATCTCGCATAAACTAGGTCATAGATGGTTATACGAAAATTATCGAGACTAATTGTTTTAATAAAGCTGATGGAGTAATAGTGTATCTGCTTGACGTTTTAAATTTCGAGGAGATTCCTAATAATATAGTTGAATCAACAGTTTTCAATTCGCATTTTTCAGTAGGCAGATAGGGTTTATTGGGCTTTGGCAACAAGTCAAGCTTTTGTTTTTCTAGCATCTTGGGAAAGTTTGCTCAGTCAAGTACGCATTGAACACACTGATAAATAAATCAGGCTTTATTTCAACTGCGGCCTTTAATCATTTGTTGGTGATACCGTACAACCCCGGTGATTAATTGTCCTTGAGCCGACTGCAAACCTCCGATAGTTTCATTTTAGTCACTGGGGGTACCATACTCACGGATCCTTGCTGGACTGTTCGAGAGCAGTCCTGATGACGGGGAAAGAGTGTTATGACAATCTTTTCGAGGAGCACGGGGCAGCTGACTTGTGGTGACCTCAGTACGCTCCACCCCATGGGTCAACGTTTGCTTCTTCGAACAGTTGTTTGAAGCATGCTTTTTTGCTACTGCGTATAGCCAGTTGAAACCGAAACCTTTTTCTCGCTTGTTGGTATTCTCGTTGAAGCACCCACTAGAATACTCAGGCTTCATATTTCACTTAATACATGAGTAAAAAAAAGTTGGGCTAAGATTTTATTTTATTATGAGTTCTTTGAATGGAAACAATATTTTTATGAGAAATTCGTTCAGTGGTCATGCAGCACGTTCATCATTTAATTCGATTTTAGTTTTGAACTGAAATGTAAATTTTCCTAAAACGCCATGCTACAAAAAATCTTTCGAACATATTATTCAGTCGAAAGCGCAATGTTTATATCAACGTTTTATTACACTTAAACATGAATTCGCTATCTTCACTCTTGTGCGGTCTTTAAAAGATGACAGGAACGTACAATTAAACCAAGCCATTTGTGACGTCTAAAAAATTGAATTTAAACCAAGTAGGGAAACAATATTACTGTCTCGTTTGTCAATAATCTTAAAGTGTGCGAATTGAAAAAAAAAAATTGATGTTAGAACGGGCACGCCTGGTAACACTTGCCCAATTTACCTATATTTTTAGCATCAAAAACTTCTGTTCACGGAAACTCACGATCCGATAAGCAGAATTAATGGAAATTTACAGAATGTACTGGTCTTAAATAGGATCAGGTCTGATAGAAGTGATTTTGAAATGCGGGTGATTCTGTGCCAATCAATAAAAAAGATAACTGTTTTTAGCCCTATAAATTCGAATTCAATCGTACGATTTTGACGAAATTCACACACGTTTGGTAGAAATTTGGTCGAAAAATTTGGTTGGAGCTGCCAGCTATGATAATTTTTGTGCCTTAAGTTTTGAAAATTCGTTGAGGAAAATAAAGCTCTTTGCCCTATAGCTTCCAGTACAGTCATGGTATCATAACGAAATTCATATGGCAAATTTAAGTTATTGTAGGCAATATTCAGTAGAAGTCTAGTTTGAAAAACGATGATAGGGTTGCCAGCTATGATTGTTTTTGTATTTTTTTACATAGCTTTAGTAAGCGATTTTATCATAAAATTTGAAAAACGTAGTGGTCTTGTAGTAAAAATACACACCAAATACTAAGATCTAGAAAGTTCGAAAGCTCTTGCGAATGGTAGCCCTAAATTTCTTTGTATCCTTATAACTTCCAATGCAGTGACCGGATCAATACGAAATTCGCAGAGCAGGTTGACTTCAACGTGAGGCAGATATTTTTGGCTCAGGTGCTAGCAAAGGACTGCTAGCACGAGGTTTTTTTGTTATTTTCGTACCAATAAATGCTTGCATTGAGTATTCACATCGCGAGTATACAATATATAACAATATATATGACAATACATACAATATATAATATATAAGACAATAACAACACCATAACAACAATATATAAGACAATATATAACAATACACTGAAAATCTGTACAAATCCTCTACTGTTGCTCGAACATTAGTATTTCTAGCGTTTCTGATGCACTAGGGTTTTTTTTATAAGTAAATTTTTTGAATTTTATCCTGGGGTCCTGACCTCACATTTTACAGATCACTACAGTCTTGTTGCAAAACTAGCCGCTACTGAAAATGTAACAGCATCTAGTAATAATAATTCCAATTCAAAAAATCTTCAACGAATTAATTACAATAAATTAAATGTATTATTACAAATTAAAACTAGAGTAAGTTGTATTCTTCCCTAGATATAAAAACCGCACTCGCAAAATTTCACTCTACACACCTGGCTGTGTTGCTTATCTGTTTCTTTATATTTATTTTACTAATATATTTAGAATCCAATTCAAAAATGTTGGTTTAAAATTGAAAAATAAATTGAAATGAATTACCCGCACCTGGCAACGACCTATTTTTCATGCTCTAATTTACTCATTTCCAATTTCGCAATCATAGTCCAGCAAAATAAGTACAAAAATTACCCAAATATGAGCGTTGAAAGGCATGCAGCCTCAATCCCTTTACCTTACGCACACACACCTTCAAATAAATTTCGTATCGATACACTACGACCAACTGCTCTCAGTTACAACAGTATGTGCAAAATGTAGTACTATTTTATATCAACCAAAGGCATGGCTGCCTTCATGAATTTTAGGAGAAATGATACCATAACGCCACTCGCTGCATGACGTCAATGCTCGCTGTAAAGCTGCAGTTACAATCAATGCAACACACCTTTGTTGCACAACAAAATGAGTTTGAGCCCATGAGAACGTATGAGAGTAGTTACAATGATGCAACACAACTTTGTTGCGCAGCAAAGTTTGCTCATACCTCAAACTTGGCATGGCAACAACATTTTTGAAAATATCCAATTCCACCTGTTTCTATGAGAGTCCGGGAAATGGGAAAGGTCATATGTAAATGACAATCAGAATTTGTTTTTCTTTCGCTCATTTTTGCCCTGCAACATACGCTGCAGCTTTTAAAGGATCAAATACTCACTGATATCACTTTCCGAGACTGTAAAGGATCCATATTATCAAACAACAATTTCGTTAATATGGCCAGTGACAGATGACGGTAAATAGTCTCGTTTATAACGTGGTTTCAAACCGGCTTAGGATTAGTCAAACCACGTTGTATACGCGCAGTGGATTGATTTGAGTTAAGTCGATCCGATCATAAAATTTTACTGAATTGGATCGACTTGGGCCAGTGGCGGCTCGTGTCCTTAAGACTCGGGGAAGCAGATACATTTTTGCATAGTTTTCCAGAATAAACAAGTAGAAATTTCATCGCAGCAAATACATCAAAAGTTGCATCCAATTTCCAATTGTTTAACTCAGTGACTTTTCTACTCATTAGGTCTGTTTCCGTACTTGAATCTATTATAATATATTAAAATAGATTCGCAGCAAGTCGTTTCCGTACTTCTGCTGCAAGTCAAATGCAAGCCAAATTTTGCAGCAAAAAGAAGCCAGCTGCCAAATTCTGTTACTGCTGCAGTTTGCTGAAGTACGGAAACAGACCTATTATGATCACCATGAATCTCAGTAATATTTGAATGATGCAAGACTGCAAATAACAATGCAAGATATTGCAAATTAGAACTATTTTTTTTAAATAAAAAGTGAAAATTAGTGGTCCTGGTCACCACGAATCTATAAAGTGCTTTTATCTATTCAAATAGTCTAAGAGAAAAATATACCGCAGTAAATGTTCGTGAAATTCAATTTCCAAGACTAAATGAACTAAACCTTCGGCAAACAACGTGAAAATAATTCCTCACCCATACAAGGTGGGGTTAGATTTACCTCATAAAGCATTTTATATATTCTGTGTATACATATATTAAACAGAACGTGCTCAAATATTTCTTTTATTCTTTGTATCCACAAGCAATAATAAAACACAAAGCATTTATTTAAAAAAATACTGTCATACCTCTTCCATAAAATTAGTTTCATGTCTTTAAGATTTGGGGTTGAAATAACCTTAAGTTGTATGCCGAATGTAAATACTCTTTTACTATTTAAGTGAAAAGCCACTATCTTTCTTTAATCATTCTAATACTAACTTACGCACTTTCAGCACAAACAAACAAACAAACAAACAGACAAATCAGAAGAATTTCAATCTACAGCAAACAATAAACTCTTGAGCTCAGTAATAAGTCCATTACAGAAACGAAACATACAAATAACATCTTATGTTAAACAACGAATTCATTACAGTATTCATACATACAAATAACATCCTAAACTCAGTCACCCAAAGCATACCAACTCCAAGTTCTGTAGCGAAATAGAAACCAAACAGAGTACGCTACAAATCGTGCTGCGTCCATTCACAAATATATCTGGGCCATTTAGCGGCTGAATAAGCGAGAAGTTTTTGATTTTCTCTACTCAAGAAGACGCGGTGAGGTGAGCAGCGTCCGCGCTGCTATTCGGGAACATTCATAGCAAAGTGTTTACGACCATCGATTGCGTGATGCTTGCAATGGGGTGTATGCACACATCATGGTACGTGCATTGAGGCAAGATCACTTTAGTGTTCTGTGTAGCATATTTCAATACGCTGCAATGAACTGAGCGTTCTGGTTTGCAATGGTACGAGATGCTTGAGGTTTTGACTCAAACGCAAGATATCCGATCGCGTTGCTGCAAAACTACTTGTAAGGCACTTTGGCTGTGAGAAATATCTCGTGTGTGAGATGAATAGTGTTTTGAGTTTCGTAAATTTTTTTATTGATGTTGGATGCTAATTCATATAGAATCAATTGATTTGCTTTGACTTTCAATATGTATTGTTAAGCTATTTTTCTTGTATAGGGAATATTTAGCAAGGGAAGCACTGCTTCCTTTGCGTACAACGACGAGCCGCCCCTGACTTGGGCGTTACAAGACGCGGATCGAGCGATTGAAGATTGAAAAATTAGAAGCTCACTTGAGTTCTATTCATATATGTGACGTTACGATGCGATATACTTCACTTTAGTAGAACTACCTGCATTTTATTCGGTTAATCCACTTTAATCCAGTCACACCAAAAACCAACTTTGAAATTTCATTTCAATCCGTTCCAAGCCAAGTCACTCCAAGTCGATCCTGGTAATATACAAGGCTAATGTTGTGTCGCATTGATTGTAAATCGTTCCACCAACAAAACATGGCAGCAAATGTTGGTTGCATTGATTGTAAAGGTTCAGTTAGCGAACCTGCGTCGCGTCCGCTCCGTCTGCTCCGACTGAGTTGAATTTCACAGCTTCCATACACTTTGCATTGGAAGACGGAGCGATAGTTATCCAACCGGTGCGTCCGACGGAATGGAGCGCAAGAGATGACCAAATTTCATTTTCGGACGCATCGGGAGAGAGAAAGGTGAGTTTAGAATGAGTGGTGAGTGTTTTGCAAGGCATTCTGTCAGCTAAGTATTTTTCAAGGTGAATATATTTTCAAAATGTTTTGTGCATACTTGTTTGATGAACGTGCTGGCAACTCTGTAGCTACAGAAGGCACTGAAATTGAAAACATTCAAACCAAATTTTTTAGGAGATTCCTAAAAAATTTGCGTTTCTTACAATAAAAATAAACTTATATTCAAATCTTATGCTTTGTCTACACAGTAATAGTGGAACTTTAAATTTCATGTCGGACAAGAACGGTAGCCCTTTCCCAATTTACCTATATTTTTAGTATCAAAAACTTCTGTTCACGGGAACTCACGAACCAATAATCAGATGCAGTTGAAATTTACAGAATACATAGGACTTAAGTAGGACCAGGTCCGATAGAAGCGATTTTGAATTGTGGGCAACTCTGTGCCAGTGGTGCCATCTTGAAAAATTACAAAGAAAAAAAACTGTTTTTTGTGCTATGAATTCTGATTCGGTTACCAGATTTTCATGAAATTGACGAAGTAGCTGAATCTTACGCTAGGCCGTGTTTGATAGAAATTAAGTTGAAAAATTCGATTGGTGCTGCCAGCTATGATAATTTTTGTGTCTTTGGTTTTGAAAATTCGCTCAGGAAAATAAAGCTTTTTGCCCTATAGCTTCCAGTGCATTCATGATATCAATACGAATTTCATACAATTAATGGATTCTATTATAGGCATTATTCAGCCCAAATCTGGTTGAAAAGCCACGGTTTGGTTGCCAGCTATTGTTGGTTTTGTATATATTTTCAATATCTTTATTAAGCGATTATATCGTAAAATTTTCAAATGATAATGATATTGTAGTGACAATAAAAAGCAAATATAAAGTTTCGTTTTTTTGAAAAATATTGTGGCTTGTAGCCTTAAATTTCTTTATACTCCTATAACTTCGAAGGCAGTCATCGGATCGAGACGAAATTCGCAAGGTAAGTTGACTTCAACGAGAAGCAGATGTGATATATTTTTGGCTTTGATACTGGCAAAAGGTTTACCAGGATGAGTTGGTAGTGCTATTTTTGTATCAATAAATGCATACAGTTAGTATTCATACCGGAAACATTTACAATGAAAATATATAACCAATGTTTCAATTCCCAAAGCTCTGCAAATTTTTCGGATCGCAGCCCCAAACACCAACTTCAGTTACAGTGCTGCAGGCACTGAGCAGTTTTCTTCATTAATTTTATATGAGATGCTGCTTTCAAAGTTTTCTGAAATAAGCAACTGATGACGAATATAGTTATCAAGATTTTTGCTCTCGTAAACTTTGGAATTCATGCCAGTGGTAATATCTGAAACCTTTCCATCATATGAATTATAATTCATTCTTGGGACCAAAGTAAAACGTGGCGTTTGAAACAGTTTGGCTTTAATAAACAGCTCGTGTGGTAGAATATCCACTCCAAATTTGCACGATTCTTCTGCTGTTCGTTGAACATTAGTCTTTCTAGCGGTTCAGGTGCGCTAGAGTTTTTTGAATTCAAGAAAATCTTGAGAGCGGTCGGTAGAGGTGTATAGTGCTTTCATTGAGCACACAAGCAGCGTTGCGTAAGTAATAAAATTGTCGGATAACATATAGACACAAGAATACGTCATTTCATATCCATTTCTCTTTTATTTATTATTTCACCCATTTCCAGTACCTAAGTATTTTTTTATCTCTTGCTTTTCACTATTTTATGATTTATTGTGAATCAACTGACTTTGATTTTATTAATCCTAATCCAGCTGCTCATTTTTATCATAAGACTATAGTTTTTTTGTACCCAACTATATATTTTGAAATTTTCTATTCTAAATAAGTAATAATCGTGAAGACATTTGACAGCGTCCTTAACATACTTCTGACTCATGACGAGGAAAACTATGTATCGTAGATTAATTGTCTTGCACTTTGAAAACTCCTACGTACTTTTCATACGACCAACAAAATCAGTAAAATAATATGAACAAACATAATGCACTTACATAACGACCATAATACCTAAAAAGTTCAACTATTCTTACGGCAATTTGAATTAAAAGTTTAATACTTGCTTCTAAATTACGTCGCACTAATTAGGATGCTTCACTTTTGCTTTTCTTGCATCTTAATTTTCGTCCTCCTGTTGTTGATGACATCATCTCATTCGACCCAAGATTCCTTATCGTATGATCTGCTTCGTCTTTTGTTCAGTTTCGTCCTGATGTTTCGGAAAACTTAAGCCGTAACTTTTCTCTTGCGGAATTTGTTATATGAATGATGAAGATGGGTGTAACGAAAACGAAGGTAATCGAGCAAAAATAATGTTAAGTTTTATTGGGGACTGCTTTGAGCTGGAGAAGATCTTTGCGCTAGTATAGTAGATTGTAAATTATCTTTCAAGTTCCTTTTTGAGCTTTAAACATGGAAAATAATTTTTTGATTATAGTTAACATGAAATTAACTAAGTATGATGTTGAGTGCCGTATTTTCCTTGATAAATCTACCAGTTAACCCATTGGAAAAAATGTGAAATCAGTGCAAAAGTGAATGAAAGTGACTGAAACGGTTTCAAGTACCGCATAAATTTATCAACTCTCATCTAAAAATAAATAAAATGTATTTATTTATTATAATTTTTTCAATATATAAAGAGAATAACAAAAACTAGAAATTGGTATTAAAAAAAACCAAGGAATCATGATTCGAAAATCCAACGTCCCAACTTTTATGTCGATTATGAAAAGTTGCTAACGTCTTTTCAATACAAAGTACGATTGTGGCAGAGGACCAAGCCAATGCCGTCTTAATTTGCGGGCTGTCATACAAAATGATGAGATTACTGTAAGTGCTAGAGAAGTTAAAGTGAGATCAGCGGAAAAGTGCCAGTGAGCAGTGATAAAATTAGTGCAGTAAGTGCAGAAGTGTGAAGAATTTGCTACAAAAAGTGAATCAGTTGTTATTAGGTTATATGAAGTTTCGTGTCGGTTTATTACCGAATTAAGTTGATTAGAATTGCCACATATGCTCAACTGGTGTTTCGATATCAATAGGCCAGTTGACATTAATGCAGTTATTTCTTAATCATCGCCAGCGAATCAAGCAATGGCAATGGCAATGACAGGCTTGAACAGACTTGATGACGTCAAAACTACGATGAGTACCTAGCACGATGGCCAACAGATATAGAAAGCATTGAACCCAGCCCGTGGACACGGACAGTATAACTTTCCACCATTAGCCCCTGCAATCCTCTCGTGCACAAAGCATGTAACGTTGCCTTTCCGCCATTATGATCTAATTGTCAAATTCGAGGGGAATTACTTGGATTTGACCCGGTTTGACAATGAGCAGCCAAAAAATTACTACCATCCCTTTCAATGTTGATCTTATGGGCATGTCCACTCCATTTCTACTACCTCACTGATTGAACCAGCCCAAATTTATTATGATGCCTAGTGATTCTGACAAGCCCAACGGGAAAAATAATGCTTACGGATATATTCGGTAAGCATTTCGCGTAATGCATGGAAGCATTACTGGACCATTGCATGTTGTTTTCTTTTAAACATTGCATGTCCTAGGCTGGGAAGATTTATACAAGGGGAAACTTATGTTTTAGCTTTATAGCTTTATGTATAAGAGCTTTTTGAAAAGTATGACATCGTATTCTCGCATTTCCGTCATCTACGGTGAATACGAATTAAAGCTTTGGCTGGCGGCCGATCGTATCTCTGCATGTGTGGTTTTTGCATGCTGAGTGATTGTGACGCTCATTGGAAATTCCAATAGCGCATGTTCTTTGCTACTAGGGGGAATTGGTAATCTTATTTTTCATACATTTTACTTATCTGTGATGATTTGAAATGCTCCGAAATTTTCATTTTTCCGCTTTATATAGCAGACTGCCCATAGCCGATGTATGCTCGCAAGTTCTTTTCCCCTTATTTCTGCGGGTGATGTTCATTGGGCCTTTCCACACTTGTATTCTTGATGCACTCCTCTAACCGGTTTGACAACAATCACAATTTCCACACTTGTATTCTTAAGCAACGGAGCCGTTCATATACCGATTATGCATATGAATGTGTGCGTGTTATTTTCTCATTTCGACTTGAGTGTTTCATGAAAAATTCCTGACTTGTGAGTTATGTTTATAGTTGTGTTAGTGATTTGCATCAGTTTCAATCAGTTTCAAACGTGATGCAAAATTCTCTCCACTTGCATCACTTTTTGTAGAGAATTCCCCGTGATTCTTCTGCCTCTTGTCCAGAAAACCGGTTTGAGGAGTGCATCAAGAATACAAGTGTGGAAAGGCCCATTGGCCAGTCATGGACTTATAACATATGAGCTTTCTTCCTTGCAGCATTCCCCATGCTCCAAGTCATGTATACGAGTATATCGTATAATTGCTGGAAAATAGCTTTCTAGCACATTACATTTGCATTTCCAGCATTATTTGGTTCTTACATTCCCCCAGAATACATTACCGCGATTCCCGTTGGGAGGGGAGAAGAGAAATACAGATTTGCACGTGCGAACCGAACAGTGAAGACTTCCTCCGGCCTGTTGACACGAAACAAGTTGCGAGCTCAGATCGCATCTGTTAGGCCAGATATAATTCTTAGCTGCGATTTTAACAGGAAGAATTCGTCAAGTATCAGTCGGCATGACACCGAGAAAGTAATTTATAGGAAGGAAAGGTGGATAACAACTTATATGACCATTCACCAAACATAATCCAATAATCACCAATAATACTAAAATGTTTAATCCTATGCGTGCGCTGGTTGCCTAAAGAAGATCAAGAAAATTATTGAATTTTGAATTGCGGCAGCTTCCGGCGTACTGAGATCATTCTAAAATTTAGAGGACTCATTAATTTGATTAAGATACGGACTAAGCCTCGTTTTACATCAGCGGTTTCACCGCGACTGCGACTTGGCGACTTAGCCGCTAGCATCATAGTGGCACAACAGCCCGACGTCGGGCCTTAGCCGCCTGGATCGCTGTCCTCCAATTATCTCGTGACCTCGTCTTAGAGTCTTGAAATCCCAGTAGTTGCTTGGCGTCCGCATATACTGAGCTCTCTTAATGAGGTCTCGGTCTTCCTGGTAGTCTCGCTCCGTCGACTCGTCTTCCGTTCATAATTCGTTTCGGCATGCGATCGTCGTCTAATAGCAAAAAAAAACTATGGGGGATGAAAAAAATCTAAGGCCATATTCGACTTTATCAGCAAATTTTACAGAGTGGAATATGTATCCTTGTTCGTATATATGTTACTACATCTACTGCATTACTCGTAACTAAAATTTATATCCTATGTAATAGTCCAACTCTAGTTTATGATAATTTTTGATGGAGATTTTTTCGTTTCATAAAACCTACTAAGCCTCTTCTCTTGTTCTTTTAAGTGGTGACTTTCATATTCCCAGCTCAGCTTGGGATGCAAACTTCACTGAAATTTTATCAAAGAGCAATATTTCTATAGCAACATTCTCTTTTTTTCTTTTTGCTCTTTTTCTCAGTTGAATAATGTGCCTAATATTCATAACAGGATCCTTGATTTTGTTCTGACTAACTTTCTTTTGTCGTCTGTTTGTTTATGTACTGCTCTGTCACTTTATGTCAGTCGTGATCCTCACCATCCGCCTCTTGGTATAGATTTTTTGTTTACTTCATTTCTCAAGAATAAAAATACATCGTTGCTACGTTATAGCTTCGCTAAAGCAGACTTTACTTCAATGTCCCATAAAATTAATGCTATTAACTGGTTTGTTTTCTTCAGAGGTGTGAGTGGTAATGATGGCCTCCATGTGTTCTATGACTTTTTGTCTAATATTTTTTTCCTGTCACCTTTTCATTTTTTTGTATTAGAAGAGGTATTGATTCTCTTTGGCTAACTGTTGACGTGATTTGTGCTCTTAAAACCCACGACGTGGCACATCGTAGATTTTGAAGCTCTGGCTTAGAGCTTGATCTTCTAAGTTACAAAAATCTACGCTCGTGTGCTAAAAAAATGATTTAAGATAAGATGAATGCTTAACACGGTCACATTAAAGCCTTCATATCATTCTGTCATCAGGAACCCTTCTGGTCCTATATCCGGTCCTTTATAAGATCTCCCTTTATCTCTTCTGTGATGCGTCTAAATGATTTAACTGCTTCATCGCCACTAGTAATATGTATCCTATTTGCATATTTCTTTGCATCTTCTACCTCTTAGCTTAGTTAAGCTTGGTCTGACAATATTTATTCTTCAGATATTAACAGTTTTTGCTTATTTTTGACGAGCCCGTTGGTTTGCTGAGGTTGAAGGTTTACTTGCTAACGTAGACTGTAGTGCCAGTTGTGGTCCCGACGGCTTAGTCAATATTTTTGCAAAGTTACTGTCATCATTCTGGTGTTCTCCTTAATCTGTTATTTTTCATCTAAGTATTGCTTCTTGTAAGTTTACTTTTCCCTGGAAATCCGCAAATATTATCCCCATCGTAAAAGTAAGCTTCTCGAAAAAGTTGTTTTACAATAGACTATACCCAATAATTGAATCTCTTCTCGCTTCTGAGCGAAATGGTTTTACCAAAGGTAAGTTAAAAACTTTCGACTTGATTTCGTTCAGTAATACTGTTGCGTCTGCTGTCGATCTACAAAAGCAAGTGGATGTATTGTATACAGACTTTGCCACGGCTTTTGAATCAGTGAACCATGACATCCTCCCCTCAAAGCTCGAGGTTTCAACATTTCGGGTCAACTCCGTTGCTGGTTTTCCTCATGCGTTCGTGATTGTGCTTGTTTTGTAGTGGTTCCCCCTTGTTCTTCTTCCCCCTCTCATCCGATTTCTGGTCTTCTGCAAGGTGCGATTCTTGGTCCTCTGCTTCTACTCCTGTTTATAAATGATCTTCCTTCCCTTTCGAATTCTTCGTGTCTTTAGTACGCTGACGACTTAAACGTCTTCAAGTTGATTGAGTCAGTAGATGATTGTTCCCAGCTGCAGGATGGCTTGTCTGCTCTGAGCAACTGGTGCTCTATCAATGGTATTAGCTTTAATGCCGCTAAATGTTTTCAGAAGCTCTTCGCATGTAAACTATCCTGCATTACGTTTTCCTATTCCATCCTTGGCTCTTTTCTCAGTCCTATTTATTATTTCATGGACGTTGGTGCTGTTTTTGACAAAAAAACTAAAATCGATGTCCACATCTTGCATGTCATTTCCAAGGCCTCGCGTCTGTGTGGTTTGATTCATAGAGCGTAAAGACCTTTGCTCTCGAATATTTTTGTCAAATTTGGTGTGCTGATTATCGTTTCCTAATTGATGCTGTTGAGACTGTAAACGCAGATTTAATCGCTCACTATTCTTCAAATTTCGTATTCCCTACTGTGAGTATAGTATGCGTCTTTCCATCGTAACCCTAGAATGATACCCATGAGTAGTTTTTGCTCACATGCGGTATATATTTCGTCACGCATCAGCCAGTTGGCCACTCTAACTACCATGAGGCTAGAAGCTATAAACTCTTTTTATGTTTAATGATAAAATAAAAAATGTACATAATACTATTGTTGCCTCCTTTTTAGTAAAAACATGTACCTAAATCATCCAAAAATTTCCTGTACCATTCTAGGGTTAAAGTCCTGATCCTTTATTTAGACGAATGTCTCCTGCAAAAAACTATTAATGGTTCTGTTAAATATATCCCTAGTGTGCAGGACTCTGTTTCTAACCCGGTACGTTTTATCAGCTGCTCGTAATCAGCCGTATTTTTATTTTCCACTTCTACGCTTGCCTAGGCAGCATAATTTCTTGAATATTGGTCCTCTTCTGTCTTCGTTATGCACTTTCAAAAAACAAATTTAAATCAAGTGTTTTATCTTACGAAATAAATAAATTAAACTGTTGAATATTTCATTTCATCTCCGTGTTGAATTATGATTCTATTTCATATACCGCCTTTTGTATACTTTGATTAATTGGAATTCATAATCTTTTTTTTCCTTTTTTTCTTCAGTCTTCTCTCTTTGTAGTTTCGTACTTTGTTGCAATGCTGAACAAAGTACAAATTCATATGTTCAAATAAAAATAAAAATGTGTCAAACCTGAGGAGTTCGCGACGTCGCGGCTGGTGACATTTATCAAACCACTGACAGTCAAGACGTTCCACAATATGGCTTATAAACTGATTCATCAGCTGATGGTTATGATACGTTACTGTACTACTGGAAATGGTAATGCCCTAAAGGTATGGAAAATATCTAATAAGGAAAAGTGCCGAAAAATTTCGGTACTTTGAAAATTTCGGTACTTTTTGAAAAAACTTGCAGTATCTCGATAAAGGGAGATTCTTTTGTTCGCCAGCACGGATAAAGGTCGTATTTTCAGAAAAATGAAAAAAGAAAGTCTGTTTAGTTTTATCAAGGAAATTACAGTTCCATGAAAATTTATTGCTTCAAGAGGTTTCTGAAGGAAGGAACTCAAATAATATGTGAAGATACAGGAGAATCAAAGAAACATCGCGGGATAACATAGTTGGGGTGTACATCATTAAGACGATTATGTTCCTGAAGATATCGAAACTCACATAAGTCGAACGAGTAGTGGGTATTTAAATCATCAAATTAAATTCTAGACCGGATTGGAGGTGAAAAGGAGTGCATTAAGGGAACGAAGTAGAATAAGTCATAAATCATTGTTTGAATCGTGAATCGATGAATCAGTGGCGAGCTGGAGTCAACTATTGGACGTGCTGGTTAAGTAACGTCTAACGGATTTAAAATATTGCATGAAGAATGATTTAAAACTGATTTTTAAATTCTGAATGATTATTGATAAGTTAATTTCAAATTTGGATGTTTATTTATTGAACCTCGATTTAACATTCTGAACGTAAAGATTCTGGATGCAAAAAGGAAAGTTAGGAAATTCGGCATCACAATACTATGATATTCTTATGATAATTTGATAAAATTAAAATTAAAGGAAAAAGTAAACCGAGAGTGATTATAGAAAAATGATACACAATGAAGCAATGAACTATAAAACTGTTAGGTTCTAAGGAGAAAAAAATCTTTGGTGTGGGTGGTATGTTATTGATTTTTTTGCATGTGTTTGATTTCTTACATTTATTTTTTTAATTTGAATTATTATTTCTATGAGTTTTGAACTTTGATTTCATTATTTGAATTGTTTAGATCGGGGTAAACTGATTCCGGCCGGAATTGGGTGAATATTTAATTTAAGATAAGTTTCGACATTTAATTTTTTTTATACAAATTATTATAATTCATTTGCGGAATCAATTCATTCTGCTGTTTTTTTATTAAACATTTGTTGTCGTTACTTGAATTTATCATTTTTCATGAAAAAATACAAATTTGTTGCAACCAAACAAAAAAAAATAGTATAATTATGTCCGAGTAATTTACAGAGTGACAAATGATGATTCTTACATGGAACCTTCGTTATCCTTTCCCTTAGACCGAATATATTTGTAGTTGTTTTGTGGTCATGCCGTAGCTCGAAGGATTCGTAGACCCAAATGCCCACGACCAGACTGAGCTAGTCAGCGGGGTAAAGGCATGCAGGCATAGGCGTGCCGTGGTCTAAAATCTGGTTGGGGCCAGGGACCGAAAGGCTCAAAACAAGCGATAATTTTGTCTTCCGTAAGGTACACGTACTGTTCATACAACTTATATAATTTACTAATACATTATATGTTTATTAGTTTATTGTTTGTTATTTGGTAATGAATAATGCATTATCAAATAAACTTCGTGTCTGTGATTACGTATGAGCTACTACTATATACATATAATGTGAATGATAAGTATGAATTACATATGAATTATCCATTAGCACTAAGAAATGAACGCTTGTAGGAATTATACCAGAATAGAATGGAAGTAATTAGAAATATGAACTATTTTTTCGTTTAGAAGCTAAATATATTTCCATTTATACTTGAAGAAGAGGATAGTTTACTTTCAAAATGTCTGTGAAGAAATTGGAATATATTAAGATTACAAGGAAGATTGTGATATTTTCTTTCAAATTTTTAGAAAACCTAGGAAAAGCATAAATAATTTGCCAACACGAAGAGTACTGTAACTTACTCTTTTCGAGCCATTTGGTTTGCAAGGATATCTTTGCAGCCCTAACTGCGTGTCCGAGGCTAAATGGAATAACAAAACCTTTCAGACTTGTGCTTTCCGTTTTTGTGAACCTCTGGAAAATGTGAGATCCAGACAGTGCTTCTCTGCGAATGATTTAATTTTTTCCCAAACTACATACAAGTTTTCTCGCTCACTTAGTAGTATTTTAACTGTTCCATTCACAAGATCCATCTCATCCCAAAGAGTTGCATATTTAGTTTGGAAATATGTGCTTAACATGTTCGTTACAAAAAGAACATAGTGAAAGATGAAAGATCGCCCATGCAGAAACTGAGTCGTATTTTCCTTCATTGGCTTCTTTTTCTAAAGCCTCTTTTATAGTCCCATAGCTATCGATCACATATTTGCAATTGTGAAATCTCATTGACTAGCGAGTCGAGCTTAAACTTCCCATTTCACGCCTTGTGTTTAGACCAATTGCCTCTTCAAGCTGCTTCAACTATTGGTGTTGTGATGGCTTTAAAAAGTGTATGTAAAGGGATTCGATGACATTGAAAAAGGATGCATATGTTTCGATTGTGAAAAATGTGTTCATCACAACAAGGATAATTTTATGAGCTTGATAGTATACAAATGTGGCTGCAGGGTGTTTTATCTTAATTTAGGTTTGTAAACCACCTTTTTGACTTGATATGACACTAGCACCATCATAAGACTGTCCAACAACAGGCAATTCGCTAAGTCCGTAACTGTGTAACAGGCTCAAAATTATATCGACTAAATACGAGGCATTTCTAGCTCCTGAAACGTCTGGCAAATCTGACAAACACGAAGAGTTGTTCCTTTTTGTGAACCCTTGCTTCGTCTGCCATAATGGATATCAGTCCGCACTCTTTTATTTCAGCTGTCATGTTCTCGCGAACGATTTCAGCAATTGTTTTTATTAAGGGGGGAAATACATGTAAAATGGAAAAGAAATTGCTAATTTCAGATTGACTTAAAATATATATATTGTTTATTCAGAAAATTTTTAATATTAAATCCTCAAAGTACATATCTTATAGTAAATGAAAATATTTTTCTAATAACTTTTTAACACAAAATGGAGGCGATGCGAGCAAATGAAAATAACACATCAAAAACAGCCTCGTACAACTTAACGCCTTTTCCGAAAAACTTGCAGCGTTCAGAGAAAAAAAATATGCTAATGAGATCTATAATTCATAGGTGAACCAATAAAATTTAGAAAAAAAAATCCAATTTTTACATTAATATTAGATTAAAAAAAAAATCGATTTTTTTTCAAAAAAATCACATTTTAAACATTGGTAAACTAATTATTTTTCCGATATTACAAGAAAATGTAGGTTCAACGATGAGATAATACTCTTTTGTACATGTGATATAAATTTGAGCCGAATAAGTTCAATATTTTTTGAGATATCTTGTACGGAAATTGAAAAAGTACTACTTTGAGAAAAACGCGTTTAAAGTTCTAAAGCTCCACCGACCTGGGGAACGCCGCGCTGTCTATAACTGGCTATAACTCGAGAACTAATACGAATATCGCTTCAAAACTTCTTTTGGTATATTTTAAGAGTATTTCGAACACTTTGATGCAATAAAAAAAATCGTTTTTGTTTTAGCAGTTACATGTATCTCCCCCTGAGCTCATTTTGTGTTTTGCCTCTACAGTAGTCCGCAACCTTGTTTTTAAAATGTTTTTCAAAAGTTAAATCATGCTTCGGGAATAATTCACAAAATTCCAAAAAAACAATGCACGGTTATCACTGGGACCACTTTCATCATGTCCTCTGAAAGCAAGTCCTTGGCGACTGAGACACGTCGTAAGGTCGATAGCCTTTTCCAAATAATTTCGGTTCATCTTGACAATATTCCAAGACTGTTCAAGCACCATATCACTTACTGTCTTCCAAGCACTATTACACTCAGAAAAATTTCACCCCTTAACACTTTTTTTTTAAATCACTTTAAATCAAAAGTTGAAATCACTTTGAAATAAAAAGCGAATCTTATTTGAATTCCACTTTATTATAAAAATGTTCTTTTCAAATCAAAATTATTCATCATTGAATTAAAAAGAAAACGTATATGGCGCAGAATCATATTTGAACATTTTTGATTCAAAAATTTTCAAATATGATTTGGCTCCATATACGTTTCTTTTTAATTCAATGATGAAAAATTTTGATTTGAAAATAAAATTTTTATAGTAAAGTGGAATTCAAATAAGATTCGCTTTTTATTTCAAAGTGATTTCAACTTTTGATTTCAATTTGATTCTATTAAATGACATTTTTCTGAGTGTAGAATGTGATTATTGTAGAGTTTTGGTGATTGTATGCAATATGTCCTTGAAGATATTGTGGATGAATTTTACTATCCGGATAATTTATCCGGATCGCGAAGTTTGGTTGAGCTGAAATTCTGGTGTATTTTTGGCGACAATGCAAGTTCTATGGAAAATTTCGCATTGTGATGTACCGAATCATCAGATCTTCACGAAATTTACAAGACGCATCAATGGGTATAAAAAATAAGTTTCTGTCATTTTGAAATGTCTGGACAACCGTGTAGCTATCATAAGTACGTAAACACAAATCTTCCACACCATTGACTCTCTGGTATTTTTATCGGCATTAGAATAAAATGCAAATGATTGATGAATTTGATACTATATTTATACAGTCTAATCTAAACTTCTAAAATTCCCAATCGCAAAAAAATCGTAATCCTTCACCGAATTATTTATATTTTTAGCACCTGGAACTTGCGTTTACGGTATCTCGCGATGCCAGCATCAACATTTTTGTCCCGGAAATCGGTACTATTAAATTTTCAAATAATAATGATTTCGTAGTGCAAATAAGCCGAAAATATTTCAATTTCAAAAAATTTAACACATTCGCGAAGGTAACTCAAACACCTTTTTTTCGTATAACTTCCAACGCTTTCAATGGATCAAAAGTTATAGGGTAAGTTATTTGAACGGGATGCAAATTCGGTATAGTCTTTGTTGTGGTGGTATCAAAAGGTTTACAGCAGCAATATTGGGCTTTCCGAGCTATTCAGTATGGACTTTTTGACTTAAACTTAATAAGTACACTTTATCATACGCAAAAGTCAAAGAAACATGCTCTCAAATATGGAATGAGACTGTGTTTGTTTTGATTAATGTTAGGTATGAATATGGTAATTGTACATGATCCCATCAAGAAAGAGTAAGCGCAGCAAAAATTGCTCACAATAAACAACATTGTCTTGAATAGATAGCATAAAAGTAGCAGGGATGCAATTTTTATTCTCCAAATGACTGTCTATTTAAAAAAAATTTTTGGGGCGAAAAAATATATTTAAATTTTTGAAACTTGAATTTCACAAAGTTCGACCATTTACTATTTTTTCAATTTTTTTTTTCTAAAAATAGCTAATAGTGTATAGATAATCCTCGCCAAGTTTCATAATGGGCGTAGAAGTCGTTTAGGGGCTAGACCAGTTTCAGATTCGAAGCGTAACGGCCGGCGCTGAGTTCGCACCTACCACCCCCTAACGCCACATTACAGAAACTTTCAATCATACAAAATGCCTTAAGTCCGAATATTAGATCATATTTTGTGAAGCTTTAATGATGTAAATTATATTTTGATATAATATTCAATTCAATTGTACACACCAATTAAATAATAATTAATCATTTACACATTATGTTTTATATAAATTTATGAAGATTGATTTAACACGGTGCTGTTCGGAAAAATTTCTTTGTAGTGCAATTTTATTAAATATTTAATTTTAATTAAAATACGTCAATTGTCTAAAAGAGACAAACCCATGACGCTATGTATTCAAACTTTTGCGATAGTTTAGTCAGTTGCTTAGCAACTATTTAACTAGACAAACGCGTTACAAGTGTTTTTTTTTTATAGTTTTGTGAGATAATTTCGCTACAAAACAATTTATACATATATTTGCAGTTTTGTTTGTATATTTGAAGTTTTTTGTTGAGAAATTATCACAAAAAACTATAAAAAAACACTTGTAACGTTATTTAATTGTTATTTGTTATTTAATTGCAATGTACAATTGAATTGAATATTATATCAAAACATAATTTACATCATTAAAGCTTCACAAAATATGATCTAGTATTCAGACTCAAGGCATTTTATATGATTGATAGTTTCCATAATCTGGCGTTAGGGGGCGGTAGATGCGAACCGGGCGCCGGCCGTTTTGCTTCGAAACTGTAATTGGTCTAGCTCCTAAACGACTTCTGCGCCCATTATGAAACTTGGCAAGGATTATCTACACACTATAAGCTATTTTTAGAAAATAAATTTAAAAAAGAGTAAACGGTCGAACTTTGTGAAATTCAAGTTTAAAAAATTTAAACATATTTTTTCTCCCCAAATAAATTTTTTTCTAAATACCCAAAATTGCGTTTAATAAGCCCATTATATAACGCATAAACTGGAATGCTTTAATTATTTTATTGCTACCTTTTGAAACTGGATAATTTGATTCGAAATAGCGTATACCTGCCGATTAGCTAAATTTTTAAAGTCCTCTAGCTCGCTAAACAGGCTTATTACGGTAAAAATATTTTGCATCTGGATCGAGCACATACACATGTATAACATAATCAAATATTACTAAAATCGGAAACCTCAAATTTTTACCTGTCCGCTTCACGTGGAATGCCCCTTATTTTATTTTCAACCTCTCTTGGTTTTTTAACTTCATTCTTTATCTAGTATTTAATTGGATTTGTATTATGCTGTCTTAGACAATAATATAATAATCGCCTCATTTTGTCTATCACAAAAAAACAAACAATTTTAGTTTACCAGTGTAATCAGATCCAATTGAAATTTACAGAATATATTATAGTCCGATATAAAAAAGGCGAAACTTCGGAAAAATTAGGGGAAAGCTGAATTTTGGTGTATATATATAATAATAATTCAACGTATAATAATAATTCAACTGTATAATAATAATTCAACTAAAAAGGGCGAAATTTCATCATTTTTGTTGAATTTTATACATAACAATTTTTTATACTTTATTGATGAAAAACCCAACCACATTTTGATGGACCTATATATCAACCAATATTGTTGAAAATTCTACCTCAGAATTTTTACCGTGTACACAGTACACTAATTGTGTGAACATAGGTTTACGTACGAATAACATTTGCATTTATTCGACGTACATTTTCACTATAATTTAAATGAATGTTTGAAAATTCCTTATCTATTTTTGATGGAATTGGTGAATAATTTACAGTAACGTTTTCGTTTGGTGTAGTTACTACTAGCATAGTCCTCTTAAAATATATTACCAAGCATAATCCGGATATAAAAGCCAAATAATGTTGCAACAACTCAATACTGCACGTTGGTTGTGTGGAAATCGATCGAGATAAAGTGAAGCACAGTAATAGAATGTACCATGGCTAGATATAAGGTTATTAATAGAACGTACAAGATGGTAAGAGTAATTAAGTATGCAAAAGGCAACCGATATTGCTTGAAGCAGATACTTGCTAGTTGGTTCAATGAATTTTCGAAAATATAGACTATAATGATGGAGAACGAATGTGGCGCAGGCAAATTTGAAAATGTGTCTTCTGGGGGATTTCGTTTACTTTTAATTAGAAATGGTTATTTGATATATTCTTTAGCTACTTTAAAATTATTATTATAAGAATATTGTGACTTTCATGTCGTCAGGGTAGATAAATCCGTTTAAGGAATTTGTTTAGATTTTCGGTTGATGTACAAATTTTTTATCAACATTTTTATTAATTAGTGTGTTATGCCTGATTAGAATTTAAGGTGATTAAGATTAAGAGCAATTAGTGAGTATTTATTATTTTCTGATTATTTTCAATATTACTGTAAATAATTATAAACAAAATAAATATAAATTATTATAATTAACAAATGTTTGACTTTCCTATATTTTCAAGTGGTAACCCTGATAACCGTTCCATCTTATAAGTTCCAATGTATTGTTGAGATCAAAGCAGTACATGGTCCTCGAAACAGGTTGTCTGTAATAAAGAGCACGTGTGGTTGAACATGCACACAAAATCTGCATGATTTTCTGGCCATCGAACATTAGTATTTCTAGCGGTTTTGATGCAATAAAGTTCTGTTATCAATTAATCAAACTAGCTATAATATTCTATCTATAGAGTTTCATATCATTGTTTTAGTATTTACCAATTTTTTTTATTAACTATTATTATGTATTTACCCATTTTTTTATTAATATGATATGTCAAAAATGTGAGCTACTAATTTCAACTCATAGTGGCCGATAGATCAAATAATAAATTGGAAACTCATCATTGCAAATTAGATTTGTTGAACTTTCTTCTCGATCTTTTAAACATTTCCTCAAACTTACAGTTTCTCCCGATTCTTCGGAAAAACTCTTTCACACGTTCCCTTAGCTCAATTTACTGTACTCACATAGAATACTCATTCACTCCTTAACACAAGAGGATGCCTTGGCACGAATAAAGAATACGATTGTTATCGAAAATTTAGTTTCGACTCAGTGACGTCAGTGCGAATCGATTAAGTTCTATAGATCTACACGCCGAAGAGAGTTGCAGTGGCAGTTGATAAATTCAACTGACACTTTGACATGCCCTCTGGGATGCAAAGTTAAATGAGTTAGTTGCTGTTTGGATACTGAGTTATTTTCATTCCGTACATAGTCACTTCTTTCTTTAGAAACACGTTGTCTAATTTGTATTCTGGTTTCAGTATTTTGTTCTCGTGACTTTATCAACGGAAGTTGCATCTTATTGATTTATAAAATGAAGAAAAGTAAATAAATGATAAAGTGAAGGAAGAAATAGTGGAATGATGCTTATTTATTTTCACACGCTTGTTTTTTAACTGAAGAAATGGTATAACATTTTCAAAAAATATTAGCCGTTAAAAAGGAACAACATTTTTTTGTGAATCTGATTCTATGAATTATCACATATTATAGTAGAAATATAAAAAGAGTGCCCTGCTACATCCTTCTTATCGTAAGCGTATCTCTGTCTGTCCAAAATGCCAAAAACACATTCTTTAATTTTCTATGATTTGGTGGCAAGGATGTGGGGACGGAGTCGAATGCACCTCCAACTCCCATAAAAAGCGTCGGTCGTCACAACCTGTGCTGCCAGATCTAGATTTGAAAAACTAACCCCTCATCAGGCTAAAAAAACCCCAAAATTGTATCATTTCAGTTGAAAAACCACTAAAAAGCTTCCAAGAATAACAAAACAAACCAATTAGCCACATATTTAAAATAAATTTTACAATATTGATCTGGCAAGCTGGTCACGACTCCGACTCCACAGCTCTGGAGTATGTTTGAGCCTGAATCATAGCTTAAGAACTATATATAGCTCGGAAAGTACGTGAATCGCAATAGAATTTACGATATTTCCCCACTGATTGCGAGAAGTAGATAGCAATATCCAAATCCAAGTTGAAAAAAGACAGAAAGTACCTCGCCAAAGTAAGACACGTCCCCTACATGCGATCAGATACGTTTCTCATTCCCACTAGGCAATATATATGTGCTTTGCCAAAGATACTATTTTAACGAAAAGATAAGATAGTTAACGGAAAATACTACTTTTGATACCCTTGGCGAGTAAAAGGAATATCTCTGACACTTTTATGCAATCCACTACAGAGAATTTCGTTTGTTGCCAGCGAATGTTTGCTGCGCTTACTGTTTCTTGATGGGATTATACGCATGCCAACACACTCTCAACTATCAGCTAACACGTATATATCCATTCTCACCTGTTGTTTGGGAGTATGCTTTTCTCACTTGCATGTGATAAAGTGAACTTATTTTGGTTTTGGTTCTTCTTAGGAGCCAGCTGATGGTAAATCCTTTACGCCCTGCCATTCTCTATCATCAGGCAAATATCGCACAATACCATTCTTTCCATGCTATTTATTAGTTCTTATGCTATGCCTGAGTGTCAAAACCGCTGTCAAACGTATGGTCTATCGGTCGTGATTTCAGTCGAAATGATTATAAAAATGAAAATAATTTTTTCTGTGACGCAGTGATTTTAATGGTAATTAGTGGTTTCTGCTTAAGACCTGGTATATATGATTACTGAATCTTAATGCGCAAAATAAAAAATAGTTAAAGTCAGTCACGTAAATGAGTAAATAGTGAATAGAGAGCTCGTGCCAAAATTAACAGTGATCTGAAGTGGTCGGCGTGTCGTTCCACAAGTAAATTACTGAATAATGCTGCCGTACTACGCATAGACGCTCTATCTACATTTTAGTAACTTCGGAGATATTAAATGATTTGTGTTTTTCTGCAGCATGCAGATATGTATGTATATATATGGAAAGGGCATTTTTCAATATTGACTTTAACATACCTCCACAAAATATAAAATTTTTATGTTTCGTAGAATGATGTAATTGAGTGTTTAGTTTTCGAATGTTAACTCAAAAATGAAAAAAATTTCAGCGGGAGCGTTTATGGTTAGGAGAGCAGTGTACACTTCGACTTAGCTTATTTTTGGGTGCTAAATATTGAGCAGGCAATATGCAAGTCTTACGTTACTTTTAAAAAAAAAACTTTTTACTTTAGAGATCAAAATAAAGTATATAAGTATCACAATTGGCTTATTATGTAGCAAATAACTGAATATCTTTAAATGATTTAAATTCGGTTAAAATAATTGGTTAAAATAATAAAATAATTGGATGGCTCGTTAGCTGGTTTTATGAAATATCATAGCAAATATCTGATTAGAAAATCAAAAAGGCTTGCGCATCAGAGCCGCTAGAAAACTAATTTTCGAAGAAATTGTCTTTGAATGACAAAAAAGTGTGGAAAGACGTAATACACTGTTTTTTAGAATCATATCAACCATTCCTTATCCAAAGCAACAAAATTCAACTATAACACAAATGATGAAAATGTTCAGTGCTGGTAACACTTTTCGAACGAATAACGACAATAAGTTAACTTTCAACACTTTTCGAACGAATAACGACAATAAGTTAACTTTCGAACGACAATAAGTTAACTATAACAAGCTCATACTCAAATCAACTTATCCTTTGAATTTCGTTCTCATCGCAGGTTTTCATCGAAAGTTTCAGTGGTTAAACGTTGTTTGAGGTTGCCATCCGAAAAATGTTCAAAACTCGGAAAATTTAAAAATTGGTTCCTTATTGTTATTGGAAACACTTTGCATATGAGAACGTAATTTGAAGCATTTGTTGGGGCAATATTTACTTAAATGGCTAGTGCTGGTTAGCCTGTGTCAGCAGCAAAGCAAAATATAGGTACATATCAAATCTGCTTCACGTTAAGTTAAACCCAACCAGTAAATTTCGTTTCGATTGAATCACTGCGCTGGAAGTTATACGGGTGAAAAGAATTTTAGGATAACCACCCTCAAACTTTTCAAGTTTTTAAAGCGTTAATATTTGTTGTAAATTTTTATTGCAGGACCATTTCCATTTGCAAATCTAATGACATAATCGCTCAGTAAAGAAATTAAACAAAATTACAAAAATGGTCATAGCTGGCAGCCCTTTCATAATTTTTGTACAAAATTTCTACGACATTTGGTTCACATTAAGGTCCATTTACTACGTGAACTTCGTTCTGATTTCTACACTGGACCGGAAGTTATAGGGAAAAAGCTTTATTTTGCTGAGCAAATTTGCAAGATTTAGGAGACAAAAATCAGCATAGCTGGCAACTCTATTCTAATTTTTCAGCCAAATTTTCATCAAACGTTACCTAAGATAAGATCCAAGTACAGTATGAATCTTGTCAAAGTTTGATGACTGAATCGGAAGTTATAGGCCTCAGTGATTTTGCAAGATGGTACCACTGGCACAGAGTTGCCCGCATTTCAAAATCACTTCTATCAGACCTGGTCCTAGCTAATACCAACATGTCCTGTAAATTTCACTATGATCGGATAATCCGGTCGTCAGTTCGCGTGAACAGAACTTTCGAGTGCTGAAAATAGAGGTAATTTGGTGATGGGTTGCCGTTCTTGTGCAAATTGAAATTTTGGAAATTTCAATTTGACACGATGGACAAAGGTTTAAATTTATCAATGATTTGATTTTTTTGTCAAAAATCAAAAATCTTTCAGGAAGGTCAATGATTTTAAAGTTTTTTTTTTCAGGAGCCTGCCGTAGCTACAGGGTTACCCGCACTATCTTAAAAATCCACGTGTGCTAAATTTTAGTCAACATTAAAACGCTCTGCGAATTTCACGATGATCCGTTGTTTTTCTTAGAAGTAATGACAAATCAAAATTTGAAAAAAAATCCTTGCCTACTTTTAGGCATGCTGCACCCACACATGGCTCAAAATTTCCAACATTTTAACAAAAACAAGCTTAAAACATAATAAGTTTTCATTCCCAAACATTTATTTTAACAAAAATTTACACTGCTTGGAAATATAGGAGTACCTGAAAATTCACTAAAACGCTTGCCGCCGCCAAAAGGTTTAGGATATCTTAATTATAGCAAGTTGTTGACCTACTTACTACATACATCTACGTCCTCCGAAAATTTCAGCTCAAAGGTTTAAATTTATCAATGATTTGATTTTTTTGTCAAAAATTAAAAATCCACATATATATAGTATATAAAGAAATATGAATTTTCGGTGAAACGAGTTTAATACTAATTTTCTTCGAAAATTAGTAAAAAAAGATAGAATAAGTAGATCGTTACTATATAAAACATATGAGGAGTGTAGCCAAGCTTCTTGCAGATGTAGCGTTCCATTGCAGTCGCTGAAGTATCTAAGCAAACCTCAATAAAAGAATCTGGAGAGGAGGCGCGATTATATGCAAAGCAAGATCCTCAGCAGAGTCGTTAACAGCATCATGTAAATGAGATGAAAGTAGATTTGATTGCAAAGACTTTTATTTATTGCTTCATCTACCGTAAGCAATAAAAGTAGCATCAGCATTCATAGTGGAAACATCGCGATGTGGAACTGGTGAAGCGCGAGGAGACCGAAGATGCTCAGGAGGTATTACAGATGACAATAAGACAGCTTAAAAAATAAATATTGATAGCTAAAACAAACAATAGCTTAGTTTAATTTTGAAGAATAATGTTTGGAGAGTAAAAAGATTATTTCAAAAATTCTAAAAACTCCAACACAGCCAACTCGTGGAAGCCTCTGAAACATTAAAACGCTGCAAAAGTGACATTCAGTTTCAAGTTTTGGAAATCGAGCTTCATCAATCGAGCTTCAGTCAATTGCCTGAAACAACCACGTCAAACTCTGATCCTGCAAACCAAAAATTTAGTTATCGACTTTCAAACGTGGCCCACTTGAACATCTCGCTTGCATCTCGATTTCTCAAATTCTAAAGACCAATGACATCCACGTCATTGAATATTATAGGCCCAGCATACTTGACAACCATTATCATAGCTTTCCCGACATTACCATCGGCAGAAACATCCTACAAACGCTACCAAAATCAAAACAGCTTAGACAGCTCATCATCCAGCAAAAATGCCAGAAACGTCCACCACCATCTAAATTCACCAAGTACCTTGAACTATATAAATACTGCCGTGCTAAGAAAAAATGGAAATCTTATGCTTGGAGAACTGTAAATTAACCAATTTGAAACATATTCATGCAAGGTCCGTTCATATTTGCGTGTAGTATTTGAAAGTTCCATTGCTATGAATTAGAATCTCAGGTTTTGTGAGAACTTGCCATCAGAAAGTTCAAGTGTAAGAAAAAAGAGTCTAAAACAATTCATACTGTGAGTGATTTTAGGTTTTAAGTTCATATTGATTGTTTGAGATATTACAAGGACTATCGTTATTTACAATGAAATATGCTTTGTAATTACGTTTTATACTTTATTTTATACTTTGTTTTATATTTTTCGTAAACTTGATCAAAGAAATGTATTTTTTCGCTAGCAAATTCGTTATAGCACTCTATAAAAAGTCTTAAGTGCCTCTATTCACGAAATACTAAACATTTCTCGACATTCTCTACGCTTATGAAAAAAAAACAAAAGCTATCTGACCGGCGAAGTAGTTTTTTGGAAATGCAAAGCTTTTATTACGTTTTACCAAATCGACAAAACGAAAACTACAAAAATGGAGCTAGGACTTGCTAACTTAGGACGGCAGTATAGACCAGCAGGGAAAACAAACTGGTAGGCTGAACAGCATCCAGGCAACTTTGACAAATTTACTTTCTATCATATACGCTGCGATCCGATTCACGAATTCATTAGCCTGTTCAATAGAAGATAAAATCGATTCGACTTCTTTTTTGACATTTTATGGTTAAGAATTAATCAAAAATTTTAAACTTTAGCAACCTACAGGGGAATGGTCGACCTCTTTCGCAGAAAAGGGCACACATGTAGGATACGGAAGGCTTGAAGATGATTTATTGAGCAGGAAAATGCATTTTCTTCATTCTAAGAAGACCATTCAAGCATTCAAGTCCTAACAAGTAATTATCTGCTATACTTAAGGTTACTCATATAATAAAGATAACGAACACTGAGAGGGTCAGCTTTAAGATCCCATCGGATAGACAAGTTGCCCTGAAAACTATCAATAGCGACCAAAGAAACTCAGATATGCTCATAGAAGCGAGAGAAGCCTTGAATGAAATAGCGGTATAGAACAGCTTCGGGCTTATATGGGTCTCTGGCCATAGAGGACACAGAAGAAACTAAGAAGCTGATACCAAAGCAGGATATTAATTGCTCTAGATTGGTTCCTTTCCATGCTGGGGTTTTCGAAAGCTGATGCGAACAGGGAAATCAGAACATCTACTTTGAAAAAGTCAATCTTGAGGATTTAAAACGCACAAAAGACTACTTCACCTTCGATACAAAAACAGCGAAATGAGTAATAGCTTAGTGCAAAAGTGTTGGCTCTGCTCTTCCCTCTATATGGGATATTAGAAAAATCCCGTTAGGCGAAATATCCACGTTCATAAAGACTCTGGATATCCTTTAGGATATAATGCTGAAGAAGCACAGTAGATCCAAGAGGTTGCATTACCAGGGGCTATCCGGACACGTTCGACGCATTTATTTAAATAAAGAATTACTCAATGAAATAACATTTTGACTTTGATTCTAACTTTCGTGAATAATAAATTTGAAATTAAAAAATATAAGCAAAAAACTTAAACGTTAAAAAGTAGTATAATAATATCACAGCACATCGTACTTGACAATTTTGACCCAGAGCACCTAAGTCATCACATTCTAAGAAAGCAGTTTTTTATTCCAAATGCATACGCCGCACGGAAATGCTACTTCGAATTGCTTTTCATTTCAATAAATTGCATCGATATTGTATGCCACAATTTCCTGCATTATGATTCTGGGTTCCAGGAACCATTTTCTTATTGGCTTCTGTTAGAACAAAATGTCTTTGTTGCTGGTTACTAAAACACAATCATAAAAAAATCGTAAAATATATCGTTCAACTACCATATTCAGTCACTTCTGATAATATGGATCACAAGCTGGGGGAAGCAGTATCCGTACCTTTTTCAATATTTCATTTTTATTTTCTCGATAGCAATACTCCCGATTGGCTTGAAGTACAATTGAGGACTTGCTATTATTGGATATGTTGCTATTTATTGGATATGTTTTTAGGAAAAAGTATGCTTGCTGTTCTGCTTGCTTTTCTATTTTCTTTCAAATCTCAGCAAAAGTTTTAATACAATTCTAGAAAATAATTTACGGTAAGATAGGTGTTTTTGTTCAAAACGTGATTGATTACCCCATTATCTTAGAAACAGAATAGAAAAATGGGAAAAATTACCTTTGATAAATTGGAAATATATCTCTTATTAATTTACAAGGGAATGAAAGGATTTCAGAATCCTCTGATACATACATATATGCAGTACTCACATAAATTTGATGAGTTGGTTTCATACTGTCTGGTCATAGTTGCTCATAAATAAATAGGAAGTATAGCAAAATCGTGAAAATTTCAAGATCAATGTTAGGATGTCAACTCTAATTCATCTGAAAGTTAATATAATTTTTTTGTGAACCCTTTTTTGATTTTCTGCCAACTCTGCAATATTTCAGCCCCAAATGAATGTGCACCACATACCTGCCATTAACGCTCCAGTATTGGCACAGCAAAATATGTTGTCTTATATTAAGATATACTCTTATTTCTAGCAATTTTTCTTTGAGGTTTACTACCGACGACAGTATTAAACGCCAAAGTAAATCTTAATTCAAATCCATTAGCTTCACTTTCGTGACTCTTTCACTTTCGTACGTTACCCTCGTCTTGTTCCGTAAGCCCGACAATTTAACGTAATATTTTTCATAACTTTCTAGCTCACTTGTATTGCTGGTATCAAGCTGCCATGTTATGATACCAATCGTTTCTCGTTGGACTCAGTCTACCTACGAGCTTTCATATCAGTGTATTTATATAAAGTAGGGTCATAAAGAACAATAAAGTCAGTGCTTAGAATTTGGTAGGTTGCTGTTGCCACATAGATGTAAAGAGTTTGTCGTGAATGAATGTGGGTACGTAGATCCTGAAAGACGACAAAACTCTACGCAGGCGAAAAATCTGGAAACAGCACAATTTTGAAAGTAAGTTTTATTAGATGGTTGGAAAACCAATGTGCAAAACCCAATTGATAAGTTCGATTAGGAAATATGTTTTTAAAATAAATAATATTAGTGAATTAATAATTAGTTCACGTACAGATAAAATTTGACAAGTCTTCAATATCTTTGGAGCGACAATTTGGACAATGGAGACAAGTGCAGGCTTTTCTGACTGCTGACAGATTAAAATGTCAAGTACTTCAATGTTTGATTGATTCTATTATTCATGATAAAATACGATTTAAGACATAAAGAGATTTTTGGGGATGGTCAATTTCTATCGTCACTTTTTTCTTCACGCAACTGAGATGCAGTAACCACTGAACGCCTACCTTTGTGGCTCTAAAAAAAATGGTGCTAGTACAATCAAATGGTCAGCTGTAGCTAGCAAAGCTTTCAACCAAGTCAAGATTGGTTTAACAGAATCCACTCTATTTTCCTTCCCGGACTCGAACGCCGAGCTTTGTATATTCGTAAACGCAACCAATGCCGCTATCGGGGCTGCTCTGAAAAAAAAAATGCCAACACCCTTTGGTTTTTTCTCTAGGTGAAGCACAAAGAAAGTATAGTGCATATGACCGCGAACTCGTTGCGGCTTCTTAGGGAATTCGTTACTTTAGATATTTTTTGAAGGCTGAGAGGTTCACACTAGACACTGGTCATAAACCAATGACTTTTGCTTTCCAGCAAATAAATAAATAAATAAAATAGTTTTTCCCAATACTCTTGATTTTGCCGCAATAGCCTTGTCCCAAACATCGGACATAGATGACTGACTCTTGGGCTTCGAACGCAATCGTACCACAGCGTACCACCATTAGCCCAACGGTTTCCTAGCAAAATGGCATCGAACTGTAAAATCGGCTATCATGGCTCAGAACGATGTGTCCTGGACCAGATTACTGCTACTAGTCCTTCTTAGTTTACGATCTCTCATCCGAGAAGAATTTACAGCGTCACCGGCACAATTCTTATACGGAGAGAACCCACGTCTTCATAGTGATTTTTTTCATAAAAATCCTTGGAAGATTGGCCAAACCGACTTTGCTTCCAAACTTTCGGCAACTATGACAAAACTCCGGCTGGCCGACGCAAAACCTCACAGAATACCGAAGATATTCATCTTTGGGCAACTTAACTTTTGCTCTCATATCTTCATTGGAGTTCATTCTGTTCGTCGACTACTCCATTTAAAGTCCTAGCCAGACATACAAGTTACTTTACTCTTGGAATCAGAAACAAATCCATTAACGTTTTAATTAACAGGTTCAAGCCCTGTTACATGACATCTTCCATGGAACCTGTCGACAACCCTATCAAAAAGCAGCAAACACTTAAAACATTAAACACACCATTGCTGTCTTCATCTCCGAGAAAAGCTTCAGCAAAGAAAGTTTTATTTGTTTCATAGGGCTCTCTGGCTACTCGAGCCAAAATTTGCTACCCTCATACGCCTAGTGATAACGTGTAAAACGCTGGCAGTGGAGTATTGTGGAACAACTCTACATTTGACACTATACATTTCTCTACAATGTTAAGAAAATACATCTAGTATACCAAGCTAAAAAATGTAAACAAAAAATATAGAATGTCTAGAAATAAATTAGTCAGCTCAGTTCTGTTTGAACGCAGATCTCGTGTGAAAGTCATGTAATGTTTTAAAGAGAAATATAAATTCTCAAAATTAGTAAAAAAAAAATTTCAATTAGAATAAAACAGTTATCATTATCTTTAGAGATTACTTACATAGTTTGGTGGATAGAGCTAATAGATCGAAAATTAGTGCATATAATAAATGATTTAATTCGAAAACAGTTTATTAGATATACTCGTAAATGTATAAAATAAAATAAACTATTTATCCAGGATGTTTCAGGGACCCTTGAGTGCTTCCTTAGAACGCTGATAATAGAATCCTCTTATCGTGCTCGATGCCTCGTATTTTATAGGAGTTGGCATATGTGCATCGGAGCGTATGCAGTGTGGTGAATATGCGCGTCTGCAGTGTGGTGAATATGGGTGTCAGTAGCGTTCCGAAAATTGGTCATTTTGAAAAGTTAGTTTACGATAAACCTTCTCCCCATTTCTGAACGAGCAACAGCACAACTTAATGCAGAGAACTAAGTTCCACGTGAAAAATCATTCTTTGAAGTGAACATTCTGACAGTAGAGAAACGCGGTAGCTCAGCTGATTTCTGATACAAAAGTGTCCAGTATTTCGATTTTCAAGTGATTTTTTTTTATTCAATTTTTAAATTCAAATGAGGAAAATTTTGAAAAAATCAGGAAATTTTAATGGAGGAAACATTTTTTTAAGGATATTTTTTAGGATATTTCAAGCTGAATTTCAGCCTATTTCCTTCGGTGTAATTTTGTTTGGAAACGATGTCAGTACCAAGTTTTAGGAAAGTTCTCTCAAGTACATCAAATTTGACAGTTCTAGTTTCCAACGTTCTACGTACAATTAAGAAACATTTTGCAGATGAAACAAATATTCACAATGCCATCATCACTAATTCGTTTCTTTTCGTTCAGTTGTCAGGTTTAAATAAAAGAAACAAACGACCAAATGTTTATGCAAAAATTTTTGTACAATATTATTGAATTTTTTTTTTGCTCCGCTGTTCGAGGAATATATTGGTAATTTAAATACTGCTGCATTTCCTGTGAGAAAAATCTATATTAATATAAGAGAGATGATTCAGTATAGATGATTCAGTATAGATGATTCAGTGAGAATACAGGTGCGTTGACGGAATTGCCGTTTACACAAGACTTCTAGGTAGTATTTCAAGAATTTAATAAAGTAAGATGCACAAAAGCAAGCTACATATGCACAACTGGAAGAGTTCGATTAAAGCGTGATAAAGTTGGATTTTTTACGACTCGCACTTGAACTCTACAAATATAGCAATCACTGCAAAACATATACTACATATAATATGTACATATACATATTCATGTAAGCTTCCTGTCATTTTTTGCAGGGCTGTGGAGTCGGGAAGAAAAACTTGCGACTCCGACTCCGACTCCAATGATAAGCCTTCTAAAAAGGCTTAGAGCCCGAAAACGACTCCGACTCCACAGCCCTGATTTTTTGACTTATATTTGACATTCATATCTAGCTATTGTTTAATTTCATACACGGTGCGCTTAGAAAGTGTTTCGAAATAAGCTGTACTAAGTGATGAAATAATAGTGGCTAACAGCATTCAATAAAAAATACTTACTTTTATGTCCTCCGATTTTTCACTTTTCATTCCACGTACAGCAATATTAATCTCTTCTCCGAACAGAAATCTTTTCATTGTGTTTTCGACCGGGAGAAAAATACAGTTCAATATAATTGCTCACTTTACTCACGTTCGCCCAACAATTCTGACAGCCCCATTTAATATATCGTGCAAAATCAATGAATTTCCCGATCCTGCTACATCGAAATCTAAAGCTGAACTCTACCAGCTTTGCAATATCGTATACTGTAAGCATAATGAAAGAGTTGCACGCTACGAATTTCTAAAAGAGCTGCATGTACATGCTTCGAGCAAACGTGGTAGCTAGGTACTTTCTTTTGCCATGTTAAGCAGCGGAAAATCATTTTCTTCTAGTTTTCCTATTTATACGCTCGTTATATGAGAAATTTCTTTGGCATTTACGTGCTATAAATTTTCTATCGATGAAAAATTCGTTTTTTTTTCTCGTACTCAAGAATATTAGCACTTGAATAGGGTTGCACAGAAACGACCTGGCACACGTTTGGAGTTCGTGCGAAAGCGTAGCAGCAAGTGACGATAAACAGGAAGAGGTTCTTGAGTGTTAAACAGGTGAAGGTATTATTGAAATGTGTTCGTGCTTATTTGATGCTTGAAGCTATCATGCTTGAAGCGGCTTTTGACCTATCGACTTCATGTTTGAACATTATTTGACTCGGTTGGTTTGGAAAACATCTTGAAAAACGTAAAGATTAAAGTATTGAGTAAAAACAGTTCTGCGATCATAAATAGATTTAAGAGCAATTTTAAGACAATACAAAGTTGATTTATATTTTTTTTTTACTTCTACACTTTCGTTTCCATTGTTATTTTTAATGGACTTATTCGATAGTCCATATATTGATTTTTAAGGTTTTTGTTGAAACTTTTGAATATGCTTGTACTAATTATTTTTGTACTATCTTCTTACTCTTATTGTCAACTAAATGAAAGTGTGGTTTGGTACTTGTAAAAATATTGTTAATGTAAACTGTTCTATAAAGTTCATTAAAAAATTTATGTAGCAGTGTAGACAGTTATAGCAATTGGCTATTAAAATATTCAGGAATATCAGCATCAGTTGATGCTGATGAAAATATTCTTGCTATAAATATTTATTCTGATATAAATTGCTACATTTTATTTATATTATATTACTTTTTATTTATATTTATAGAAAGTAGAACGTTTTGTTTGCATTGGTCTTGGTTAATATTTTGAGACCCCATCATTATTATCAATTAAATCAAATATTCAAATATTATTTTATATATATTTTATGATATTCTATTGAGGGACACAATCCCAATATTCTTTATAGCAATTTTACTGATTTTTGAAGAAAATTAAACATAGCTTTCCCTCTTTTATATGTGTTTTACCTACTAGTTCAGCTCAGAGTTCAGCGTATGGCGGCTGTCTGTACCACAAATGCATTAGCCTCGACTCCTTCGTCTGCTCTGAACGTCTTGCTTCATCTCCCTCCGCTTGACCTCTTCGTTAGGGGTGCTGTCGCAAAAGCTGCTCTCAGGCTTAGGGAATTGGGATACTTCGAGTCACGATCCTTCGGCCACAGCAGAATTGAGTGGAGATATACAGGTATCACCGACTACTTGGTCCCCACTCTGTGCTTCGAGCGGGATATCAAGCGACTGTGGGGGGATGAGCAGGAGTAGAATCAGCAAATGAGCGCAGCAGCTCTTAGCTACTCTAAAACGGCTGCCGGTGTGGGTGCTGCAACATTTTCTGCAGATGCAACTATGGAAGTAGCTTTCAGGATTCCTAACCACTGTAGTATTTTCCAGGTGGCGGTTTTTGCGATACGTAAAGCTGTGTGTGGAAGTGGAAATCAACATTTTTACAGACAGTCAAGCGGCGGCTAAAGCTCCGATGTCTTACACATACAAATCACAGCAGGCTTCTCTTGTGCTTATGTGTGTCGGTTGGCAGACCTCTGTGGATCAGCAGCCACTTCAACCTACCTTTCACCTACACATACAAATCGAAGTGTGTACTTGACTGCATTCAGGATTGAACAACAGAAGAGTCCGCATTTTCTGGGTTCCCAATCACAAGGGCATTGAAGGAAACGATGGAATGGATGCGTTACCTAAGCACGGGGCTAGCCTCCTCCTTTCACGTTCAGTAGATATCCCAACTCCAATCCAAACAATCGACTCCAATATGATGCAAGGTGCGATGTGCAGATGGCGTGCAACTCAGACCTGCAGGGTAACCAAAATCATGTGGGGGCCAACCCATCTCATAGCTACTAAACACTAGTTCGAATTAACGTGGACTAACTGCAAGCGGCTGGTCAGCATCATTACTGGCCACTGTTTTGTAGCAGCACAGCCTAGAAAATGAAACTTCTAACCAGCGACACCTGTAGTAAGTGTCAAGAGCCGGGAGTCTCAGTACCTTCTGTGTCACTGCCCGGTTTTAGGGAAAACCAGGCAGTGCTGCTTCGGTGAGCCCTGGCTGGGGATCTCTCACATGTAGCAGAGCAGACGCTGAAGGACATACTTCAGTTCGCGAAAAATTCCGGGGCCTTCGATGGCCGGTTGGACTGAGCTTTGCTTCTCAGAGTCCATTTATCTGGCATCACTACAGACCAAATAGGTCTATTGTGAGCCAGTAAAACCCAACCTAATCTAGTAGCTGCAAAAATTTAGTATTTCAGGAAAGTTGCTAAGTTGGTTGGATTGTTACTTACAAAATCGAACACAGCATGTAAAATTCCAAATCTGTCTCACCAAAAAAAAAAAAAAAATTACTGTCTTCTCTGGGGTATCTACGGCCGCTTGTGTTTAATATACGAGTATTTATTTCGGATCTTTCAGAGGTGTTATCGGACATACCACACCTTTTTATCCGGACGACCTTAAGATGTACCACACCATTCAATTGGATTATGACTAAAAAGTCTTTCAGTTAAAGCTCTCATCGCTTGAGCAATGTTTTGCACGAAATAAACTTCTTCTTAACATTGACAAACGCCATGCCATAAGCTATTCTCGTAAGACATCTACTGTACATTTTGACTGAATAATCAGCTGCTGGAGAATGGTAATAGTATTATGGATTTCAGTGTCGTTTTGGATAAGAAGCTTCGCTTTAATTTTCAAAACGACAAAGTACTTGCAAGAGCCAGCAAGCAGCTGGGATTCATTAGAAATCGTGCAAAAGAATTCAAGAGCAAATGGGTCATAAAACTCTGAACATACCTTTACTTCGTTCATTACTCGAATATGGGTGCATCGTCTGAAATCCTACTTTCAATTTTCGTAGTAATTATTCTATGCAAAAGTAGTTTTTTTCTTCTTGCGTTGAGACATCTGTGATGTCCACATTATTTTGAAAGCCTTCCATCCTTTATTTACAAACTGTCTTTTGAATCTGACCACACTTTCTTCAAAGAGATCTTTATTGTGCTCATGATTCGGTTTTGATGCAATTAGGGGCTTGATTAACGTTGAATATATTTGCAATAACATAGCGTTCAATGATTCTGCAAGATGGACTAAGCACGCACGTCTCATCAATGAGCACCAGCAACACACTATTTATGGTGACAGATATAAACATCAATATTTAACAAATTTTCCAACGACTATTTCCCATCTATCTCTCGGCTCAAAATCGCTTTAACTATAACGTTAAATTCCTAAACAAACCCTTATTTCCCTTTCCATTGAATCACCACCTCAAATCGAAAACCAGATAAAAGTCTAAGGACAAGTACTTATATTATTTTATTTTAGTTTAGCTTGGAAAATGTAAATTGTAACTCTTTTATGCGTAAATATATGTTGTTTGGTATGAAAGAAATAAATAAATTTAGTATTTATTTTTTAGACTTTACACCTTATTTGTATGAAAACTGATTGATTTCCTTCAGGTTTGTTCTTAAAGCTGTAAATTTTAATAATGTAAGAAGTCTGATTGATTTTGAATGAACCAGAATAATTCTATTTTATATCCTTGTTTTTGTATAATTTGAAAGTAAAATCTATTTACAACTCCTCATTTCTAATACAAGGTATTCTACTTTAAAAGGAACAGTAATGCATTAATATTTAATCGTAACTCTGGAATGAATTGTCGGGATACTGAAATAAAAGGACCATATAAAAAAATTATCAAATTCAATATGAGATTCATAGCATGTATTGTGTTTGAGACCCTTCCATTTTTCGAGTGTCCTTTACGTGGATTACCTTGGACGCTTTCGCGGGTACGACTATGCTTGATAGCATGACCGGACTCGGCAGCTAGTTTTGTCATGATAAATATTGAAGCAGATAAGTCGTGCTTCATACAGGTATAAACGATCTTCAAATGAATTAGCGTCAGTGTTGTTAAAGGTTTTTACTAATGTTCGAATAACATTAGTATTAAAATCGATTTGGCCAAAAATTCATAATTCCGTATATATATATACATATATATATATATATATATATATATATATATATATATATATATATATATATATATATATATATATATATATATATATATATATATATATATATACATATATATATATATATATATATATATATATATATATATATATATATATATATATATCACAAAAAAAATTCAGTGGCTATTTCTCGGGAACACGCCATCCGATTGAGTTGCAACTTTCAGAATACATTGTTGTATTGCCGGCGGCCATTTTAGTGATATTTTTAATACACCTATTATTCCGTCCACAAAAATTTTTTGCAAATATTAAGCTGCTGAAATGAATTTTGAACGTGTTTCAAATGTGAATCGGATAATGTTTTGTTATTTTTTAGCCCCATGTGTGCGCTAGGTGCCTAAAAAGAGATAGGGAAAATTTAAAAATTATTAAATTGCGATAACTTTTGACAGAGCTTTCTAATTATTATGAAACTTTCAGAACATATTGGTACCATTTAGTTGTAAATGTGTTTTAATGAGCATGTTCGTAACCCTTTAGCAAGGGCTGCGCTGAAAGTGAAAACCTTCAAATCATCGAGGCTCCTGAAAAATTGTCGCTTTCTCGAAAAAAAACCACTCATATATAAATCTTATGCTTTGTCTACATAGCCAAAGTAAAACATTTGAAATTTTACAACGGGCAAGAACGATAATCAGATGCAGTTGAAATTTACAGAATGTATTGGTCTTAAGTAGGAACAGGTCTGATGAAAGTGATTTTGCAATCTTGGCAATTCTGTGCCAGTGGTGCCATCTTGAAAAATTACTAAGAAAAATAACGACTTTTAGTCCTATAAATTCTGATTCAGTCGCCCGATTTTGACGAAATTCACACTGTAGCTTAACGTTTGGTAGAAATTTGGTTGAAAAATTCGGTTGGAGCTGCCAGCTATGGTAATTTTGGTGTCTTAAATATTGAAATTTCGCTGAGGAAAATAAAGCTCTCTGCCCTATAGGTTCCAGTATAGTCATGGTTCAAACAAATGGTTCAAACGACCATCAACAACCAATCAATGAATGGAATGAACAGCAATTTTACAGGACATCTCCTCAAAATTGTGAAAACCTGCACGGAAAATCATTTGACTTGCACTGTTATACATGAGAAAGGCCGATCTTTTTTCACAGAATCCCATATTGCAATGCCTTGAGAGAGGACTCACATTTGAATTTGAACATTCGTTCCTTTTGCACTAACTATAAGGTAACATAAAAGTACTTGCTTAAGCATAAATCATACATAATTAAATAAATGAAAAATCTGCATGGTTTACAGGTCCACGATCTGTATAATTTTCAATAAATTCTAGTGACGAGTCTTTAAAATTGAAAACTTACGAGGCAGAGTGTTCACAAAATATTGCCGTCCTTAGCATAAAGGACCTATTTACATTTTAGTACCTTCGGAGATATCCAATGATTTGTGATTTTCTGCTGCATGCAGATATATGGAAAGGGCATTTTTTACTACTAATTTTAATATAGGTACTTCCACACAAGATAGGTTTTTCGTATATCCTAGAATGATGTAACAGAGTATGTAGTTTTCAAATCCGGTGTTAGCTCAAAAATGAAAAAAAAAAAAAGTTACATAAGGCGTTTATGATAGGCACGGCAGATGTCTGCACGCTGACAAATGACCGAAATAAATATATTAACATCTTAATATTGTTATATTAAAACCATTGACACTAATACATAGTTTTAACAGCTCAATATTTTATGTTAGGAAGTTACAATATTATATTTGCATGGTGGTAACTTTTCGGAGTACACTTTCCCACCTACCCTGGAGTCTGGTAGATAAGTTTGTATACATGTTTTTTTTTATGCGCCTCTTAAACATAGAAAAACAAACTCACAAACATACCAAGTCGTAATCAAAATCGGATAATATCAACATGCCGATGAGAATGAGGGTGCTGTTAGTAACAAATGTTTAGATCAATATATCTCAAAAACGGTTATGGTTACAGGAAAAAGCTATAAAATCTTTTTTGTTGGAAATTTTTCAAGCAACAAATTCGTCATATATTGTTTTTCTGAAGACGTGACCGTTACTGAGATATTTAGGAAAGGTAACTTTTGGTGACCTTTGACCCCGTATAAAAAGCGACGCAGCACTCGGATCGATGGGGACTTTTTACATTTTGTTCAACACGCCAGTACCAAATTTCACACCAAAATTCAGCTTTCCCCTAATTTTTCCGAAGTTTCGCCTTTTTTATGTAGGATTTCACTGGGCTATAATCGGTTCTCGTCCGATCATGGAAGTTAATCAGTATTGGTCGCGGTTAGTACTTAGATGGGGAACCGCTTGGGAACACCGTGTGTCGTTGGCACGTAAATAAAGCTTATTGCCATGTAAATATTTAATATTGGCCTACTAATATAATATTGTAACAGACAAATTCACCACACGCATGTCAATATATAAAATTTTAAGAATGCTTTGTGATGACAATATAATCTTGCTGCTAGGTCAATATAATAATGTTAAGAAATGATTTTAATATAAATATATTAGCTGCAAAATATATTAAGGGTAGAACAATGATTTGAATAGTGTGTGGAAAAATATTTCACCACACCATCTTTCAAATCTGACTCTTGCGTTTATGTTCAGTTATTATTAATTTTGTTCATGGCTACCGACTTCGCTTCATTTTATAATATGCAAATATGTACATACATTTGTTTATATTTGAAATATTTGACACATGCCAGTTAAGGGAATGTTTTTACGTATTTGCTTATTATTCTCATTTGCTGTGCTATATTTTTATTAAATATAGGAGCTTATCCAATTGCTTATAAAATCGCTTTACGGGGACATAGCACCTTCAAATTTTCAAAAAATCGATTTTATTTTTTTGATTGAATATGTTAGAATGCAGCTTTAAAAACATGATTTTAGTAATATAAAATTGAAATTCTAAAAAAAAAAATGTGTGAGCGTATATAGCGAAGCGCGCCAAGATAATTTTTTCTATGATTTTTTATCACTTCGCTATATCGCTTCATCGACTTAAGCCAAAGTGTATACAAAGATAAGTGAGTCAACTTAAAAGAAGCAAAGAAAAAGTTAGCCTTGGCAAAAAAAAATCAAATAAAAAATTGCTCAAAAAGATGCTTCTAAAAAAGTGTAGAAACTCCCAAAAAGGGCCAGAAAAAAAGTTCAACTGACACTAGGTTAGGTTAGGTTAACGAGGCTGCCGATCTTCAGAGGCCTGACGACCAGCACACATAGGCACAGGAGAGGCCCGTTGTGATACCACAATATTTTAGTGACTCTCTTCTACTCCCTAAAGTCAGGAAACCATTTGCTTCCTTTGAGAAACCGGACTATCCCCTTTAGCTCTACCAGGGACAGTTCCGTCAGGTTTGAGAGAAAGGGTGCACCAAGTGCCGCCAGTCTTCTCCTTGCCAAGGCCGGACACTGGCACATGAGGTGAAGGACGGTTTCCTCCTCATCCTCAGAGCCACAGCTCCAACAGAAGTCATTAAACTCTACGCCCAAACGTTGTGCATGCCGTCCTATGAGGCAGTGGCCCGTTAGAACGCCCACGGTGCAACGAAGGGCGCTTCGAGTTAAGCCTAAAAGCTGCTTGGTGCGATGCGCATCCATGGATACCCAGGACTGCCTTGTTATCACACAGGAAGATTCATCTGCCCAGGACTTCTTAGCGTCCTCAAGATATTTTTGCCTTATGGCCAGTTTGACCGATATCATCGGTATACCTATTGAAAAGGAGCAAGAGACCTCAGGTAGCAAAGTTTCAAGCCTTGCTAGCTCATCGGCCTCACAGTTGCCCTGAAAACCCCTATGTCCAGGTACCCAAATCAATTGAACAACCGAATGTCCCGTCATCTCCCTAAGAGATGCACGGCATTCAGCAACAATCTTGGACATTGTACAAGGACCAGCAAGGGACTTAATAGCCGCTTGGCTATCTGTGAAAATACCAATATTGACCCCGAATATTCGATTACACAGAAGCCAGTCGACTGCCTGATAAATAGCCACTACCTCCGCCTGAAAGACACTACAGTGGTCTGGTAGACGGAGGGACAGCTTGAGATTCAGCTCATCTGAGTATACACCACTCCCAACTCTATTGTTTAGCTTTGAGCCGTCAGTGTACACATGGATAAGCCCATTATCAAGGGTGATACCGTCACACCATTCCTCCCTGCATGGAATGCGAGTTGTAAACTCCAAATCCAGTATGCATTGAGGGGCGTTGTAGTCAACAACCGCTGGTGCGGGTACTCCCTCGGCCAAGATCCTCGCATGACCGAACTCTGTCCTATTCCATGCTGAGATACAATTTAGTCTCACAGCAGCAAGATTAGCTTGCTGTGAGATCAGTAGGTTGGTTGGCAGCCAATGTAGCAGCACAAACAGTGCCTTAGTAGGAGTGAAGCGGAGCGCTCCAGTTACCTGTAGTGCAGCCATTCTTCGCACTTTTTCAAGCTGCCCTTTGCAGGTAGCCTTAAGAGCAGGCTGCCACCAGAACGCCACCCCAAACAACAGAATTGGCTCCACCACAGCAGTGTAAAGCCAAGCAACAGTACGAGGCTGCAATCCCCAACTCGCCCCTATGGCCCTTTTGCAACAGTAAAGTGCGTTGAAAGCCTTCCGAGCTCTTTCTGCCACATTGTACGTCCATAGTAACTTCGAGTCAAGGATCAGCCCTAAGTATTTGACCTTCTGGCTCAAGTTAATGGAGACCCCATTCAATTTGGGTAACTCAAAATCAGGAACTTTGTACCTCCTTGTAAACAGCACTAGCTCCGTTTTATTAGGATTCACATTCAAGCCGCACTCACGACTTCAACGCGAAATTATGTCAACAGAGTGATTTAACCTCTCCGATAGCGTAGATAAATACTTTCCCGACACTGAAACAGCAATGTCGTCTGCGTAAGCAATCACTTTGCAGCCGGCGCGGTCCAGCTTCCTTAGAAGAGTATTCACCGTGATGTTCCACAGCAGGGGAGAGAGAACAAAAAAGTACCGTCACCTTTAATGATCCCATGGTAATCTAATGCAAGCAGGGAGGCCATGCGAGGGTTGCCACCAGCCCTTATGGGGACAAGTGGTCAGAGCCGGATCGGTGCTAATCAGGAGTCCAACTCAACTGAACCTACACCACCAACTTAATGGCGACGAGACGAGAGAACGTACTAAGAGGCCTGCCAGGGTTTTAACGGGACGGAGATGATCGTATTAACCCGGAGCCGTTCACGAAGCGGATTTCACTCCGTCGCTACCGCGCCTGAGGACGACTAGGTCTGGAATGCTACGACCACTAGACCAAGTGCAACAACGAGTCATTAGACAAAGAGAAGTCCGAGGACGAAAGCGGTCGTGATCATGAAGAGAGTCTAGATCATTTAGCGTTACCCAGGATGCACCGCGAGGAGGCGATCTAGTTTACATCCCTACTGACACTAAAATTAAAGAAAAATGAATCAACATATTATGGCTTAAATATACTACGAAATTCTGATTCGGTTGAAAACATGCGCAATAAAATTTGGTTAGCATATTACCACAAAATTTTAAGTGACGAGAACCATCAATGCTCTGATTGTCCTGTTGGAGAAAAGACTTGGTGTTAGTGGCGTAAGGTGGAGGCAGCTGATGGTAATGCTTTAAAAAACTTCAAGCATCCTCCACCTTTAACTGGTGGGGTCCAAGTAATTTTAAAGCCTATTTATGAAGACTTATCATCAGAAGATTTATTAAAGCGCGGCTTGGGCAATTTTACGCAGAATAATAACGAAAGGGATAATTCTTGCATTTGGAATTTGGCCCACAAACATACTTTTTGTGGGAAAAATATAATAAATATGGCTGCATGTACATTTAATGACGGATTTATGACTATCTTGAAAATCATGCAAGTCATGGGAATTACAATTGGCCAACGCGCACTGAAACATGCTGAAAATAGAGATGCTGCAAGAACCAACTAGACGGAAAAACACTCGACTGAGGCATCTAAAGAGGCCAGAACTGCCAGAAGGAAGCAAAAATCTTTGGAAGAAGAAAAGTGTGAGCAAAAGAAAGGTATATTGTATGGCACAGGCATCGCAGATTAAATTTCGGTAAGAGTTATTACAAAAAATATTGAATTTGAACTTTAAACGCGATTTTCTCGAAACAACCTTTTTCAAGTTGGCGCGTATGATTAAGAACAATGTTTGTTATCCAATCGTCCTGAAATTTCAACACGTTAATCTGCACATGTTAATGCTCAGAATAAGCTACAGATGAAAAAATCGGCATTAAGTTTTTTTTAGTTATAACCAGTGGCGTGGCGTTCATGAAAGCAAGGGAAGCATTGCTTCCCTTACATTTGGCTGACATAAATGTTAAATTGCTTTTTTTTCGAAATCGTGAAATAATCGCGTTCAATCATTTATTAAAAAAAATTTTTCAAATCAAATTGTGAACATCTCACACAGTTGATCTGGTAACGCCACAGAATGAAAATAATGAAAGCACAACAACGGCTTGGAAGCAACGAAAAAATTGCATCTACGACCGTTTGTTTGACCCCATATAGACTAGACTGTGACGTCATTAAAAAAAATGTGTTCATACGATCTCTTTGGAAGCAATGAACCAATGCCTCCTAGAAGTACGGGCCGTCAGGCTACGTAATCGTTCGCGCTGTGACGTCATGGTGGTAGGGAATTTGACATTTCCACGAGGCAGTGCCGACACACACCGAGATTTCACTTGCGGTTTTTTAGCTAAAATATGAATAAAACGTTAGTTTTTTGTGCGTGGATGCGTTGTAGTGTTAATATTTAGTTATAACTAGCATTTTGTGTCAATCAATTGTATCGAAAGTGAATCGACACAAAACACCACATAACCTAAGAACATCTGATAAACATTTCGTGGCGAATTTTTCTAATTATACCGCGCGCACCGCATTAATTTGTGTTTTAGCTGTTCACTAGCACTGTTCCCCGGATCTCACTTTGTTTTCACTTTACTCACTTTAACACAACCCGTACAATTAACATTTTCCCGCGGACGTCCCATAAGACTATGTGTGTTTTTCGTGACATTTTGGCCTACTGTTCTGACGTCATCATTCTGGATTACGGCCCGTACTTCTAGGAGGCATTGAATGAACATATTGCTTCCTAGGGGAAATTATCTTCTCAAGAGAGAGACTCAGAGCGGAGGAACATATTCCTGCGTTCCCCTCTCTAGCAGCAGGGTAAATTGTTATTGCTATCATTTTGCTTTGCTTGTACAGATTTTTTTGTGAATGAAAAATGCTTGCTGTGAGCGAATTTGAATTACGAGATGTGGCAAGCATTGCCAGATGTTGTGGATTCGATAAGTCGTTATTTTATGTGTTTTATGTATGATTTATATTATCACATTATTTTTTGTATGTTCTATTTTGTATAGAAACTTTTATGAAGGTTTTTTCAATTGGCGAAGGCTTTTAGTCACTTATAGCTTATAGGATTTGGTAGTAATAGGTGAAGCTGTAGACTAGAATTGTGAAGAATTGAATGTGTAAAATTACTGTGTAAAATAGTATGATAGTTTTAATTGATATTTGAAATATTGTAAGGTTGAAATAGGTAAATGTATTCACTTGTTCTGTGGGTCAAAATTTTAGAATTCGTCAACTTATTTAAATTTTATTTCATTGGATCTCGGTAATTTGCTGAAAAAAACGACATCATCAACCAGGACCGATCAAAACCGAGTTTGAAAATTGTCTCTATAACAAAAACATATGCCTACTGAACAGTTTGATCGCAAAATTAATAAATGAAAAACTCGGAACAGATTATCGGTTGTAATATTAAACAAACATAGTTTTGCTGGTCATGTGTGCTATTTTCAAGCGTTTCAGACATTTGGCGAAATATCGGATTTTGTAATTTAAATAATGTTTAAGCTGTAAACAGGCATGGTAGAAATAGCATTGATCACATCAATTCAGTCTTTTTACTTTCCAAGTTTGATTCCGGCGATTTGAAGAATTGCTGAGTAGTCAATATAAATATTCAGTGATATTGCTCACAGTTAAGAGAAATTGAGAAACAATGAAGATTCTAATAAACATTGTGTCATTTAGGATGTCAAAAAGAAGCATTACATAGTCATAATTAAAATGTGTATTCTTGCAATAGGGGTAGATCACCTAAAGACAATAAATCTTTTGACAGTGCGTAACCGATAATTGCCAGCTCACTTGGACCAAGCAAGTGTTTCTTCCGGAACATCAAATTATATTCAAAACGATCTCATTAGTTGGTTTTCAAAAAAAAATATTGACAGATATTTGTAATGAAAATTAGAAAAGCAAATTCATAGCAATAATATTAGAAAAAACAACCGATGTATCATATCGATCACAACTTTCAACAACCTTTGGCTATATTACTTCTTCCGGTGCAGTTAAAGAAACTTTCATAAATCTCACAGATGTTTCTGATAACCAAACTGCGTCCCGTTCATTTAACCTTGTTTTGCATACTGTCCAAAAATTTAAAACCTTGAGGAGTCTCTGTGATATCTGCCAAAATATCTGGATTGCAGGCATGTAAAAAAAAAATGCATAAAAACGCAATATTTATTCATTTCTTCGAACATCGACTAAATTTGAATTTATCTAAATCGTTCAATAGTATACGCGAATGTCGATATTTTCCAAATCTATTACTTGTTTTTCAATAAAGACAATGAGTTTATGTGCTTTGTATTTATTTGTCAAAAAATGCTTCCAAAATTAGCTCCAAAACGTTGGACTTTTAATGGTAAGTTATTTTTAAAAAATTTTCTATAATAATTACAATCAAAATAGCTCGTGGAATATATAACTGAAAATGATAGTGCTAATTGAGACGGAGAGATCGTTAATAGTGAGAGTGGGCTTTTTATTTTACTTAAAGATTCTTAGTTTATTTTTCTGTTTAATGATTTTTTCTAAAAAAAAAAAAATTCATACTATTCGATATATTTCAGTCCTAACAAAGTAATATAATGTATCATATTCAGATCTTATACAATCTTTAAGAAACAGTTTCATGGAAATCGGGAACGAATTATGGTCGATTTGCGAAACAACACAGCGTCGCAAAACAGCAAGGTGCATAATTGACAACAATGAGAAGTTTGTATCATTCTTTACAAGTGCTTGTGTCGAAATATTTTATAGCATAATCGTTAAGATAAACTCAAGGTTTCATATTTATAAACCTTTTCAATTCTTCGAAGTTTGGCCACTTTCAAAAATATTATATTTCTTGTTCTGGGAAACTTTTATTTTCATAAGAATACAGAATGTCTATTCTTACGTCCGTGTTAGTAATTCCTGGGTGATTTTATAGAGGGGTTTTTTGCGGAAAGCGTAATCAACCATGGACATCAACCAATTGCTTCCCTTCGGTAAATTGTCACGCCACGCCACTGGTTATAACCAATTTTTGCGGGACGAAAACCTCGATTTTCAAAAAAACGCCACCACTTTGTTATTTTTCAAACAAATTTTATTTTGTTAAGTTCATTCTAAGGCCGTTATGATGCTGATCAAAACCCCGTTTTTGTTTTTTTTTTCCCAGATTCTTCTAAGGGCAGTTATCGTGCACGCCGGGTTTTTTTTTGTTTTTTTTTTTAAATTTTAGCAGACGACAGGGGGCAACAACAAATGTTTAACAGTTTTTTCTGAAGTATAAAGCAAACACAGTATATGTACAAAGTTTCACTAAGATATGTATTTTTATTCAATTAAAAACTAGCCTTTGAAAAAACATTTTTTTTTTATTTGAAGGTGCTATGTCCCCTTAAGTCCACAGTGATTTTGTAAAGAATTCTTTGTTCGACACGAGCTACGCACAAATCACGCAGCACCAGAGAACTTTTCGTTTTGTAGTTCCGATGCTAGTTTTTCCAACAACAAAAATTATGAAGAGGAAATCATGCTTGAACAACTGAATAAATTAATACTTAAATGGGAGAACTTATTGGAAACTTTGAAAGACGAAACGCAATGTTGTTGCGTAACCAATTAGAAGCCCAATTACAATAATTATTGACCTAAGAAAACTCGCAACTTCTACGTTGAAACTGGTCCGCTCCAACGCCTGGATTTCTATCGAAACAAGGATGAGTGTCGGCTGGGTCATTAGGAAAATGTCGCTATGAATTCCAAACAAAGAATCGAATCGAATTAGGAGTTTGCTTGGCATTCATGGCAACGCGACATCTCGAATTCTTACGGCGGAGAATAAGGCTATTTTGATTATGCTATAAAATGTGCTCGTCATACTGGAAAACAAAAGTTTGCGATGATTCCGAAGAAAAGTTTATTTTGTGCGTGTGACTACGATTGAATAGGACTGAGGCGACGAAAGCCTCGTTGATTCCGATTGGACACTTGTCCTTAGTTCATCCGGTTGGAAGGAATTGATTTCGGATTAATCATGATTTCCAAGAAACTTCTCAGTATACCATCCAATTATAATCCGATTCTAGCTGTTGAATTGGCGATGCTTTGTGATTTCGGATAATTGAAAGAACTAAGCTTAAGACAGAGACCTGATTGAAGATAACATTTGCTCAGGATGAAGGTCTTAAGATATTCCTTGTGTTATAGGCGTTAAAGCTCTAGGCTATCATAGTTTTTATAATTATGAGCTTATCACTTTGCTCGTCACTTACACTTAAAACCCATACCAAATTTAGGAGTTTGAGTCAATACTTTTTATTTGTATGATGCTGGGCAAATGTGGCGGCAGCTGACAGGTTATAGTATTTACCATACTGCGTCGCTATATTCTTTTCTATTCCAAAAAAGTTCAAAAGCACCAAGCAGCTGTGTACATTCATATTTAATTAGCAATCGAGAAATGATGTAACCTTTTTTTCAAAAGATCTCTGAGAAAGGACGAAAAACGTGAGCTTTCTTACCCCCTATGAGAAACTTAAATTCATTACCAACATGCAAAAATTGAAGCTTTTAATAATTTCCACTAAATTACCCAGCAATTGGTTTCATAAATCATTCAGACGACGACGAGTTCGCATTTAACATTAATTCATGCATGTGGCTCATACTCCGGATGGAAGCCATGTAACGCTTGCTTATGACGAGCAGAATAAATAGGAAAACGCATACGCCAAACATCCTGTGAGTAAATCTTTAATTTAAACGAAGTTTTTCTCTTCTGGTCTTGAAAATGTTAAATCTGCCATTTGCAATTCCACAAAACGATGCTCTCTAGTGGAATTAATATGGACACGTACGCAAATCGTATACATATGAGTTTGCATACGAATCGAACGGAAAAGGATATGGCTAATATTTGCTCGCATTAAGGGCTTATGGGTAACAAATGAGAAGCTTCGTGTCAAAACGAATAAGACACTTTGCACACTCTGTAGTGTGCAAATTCATATCGACGTATACTTGAGTTAGCACTGAATCTATAACATCGTTTCCTCCGATACGTTATCCTTTCACCACTCAAGCGCAAGCGAAACAGTACCTACGGGTTTTATTAAATTTCCCGCTTTAACTTGCCCAGCGCTCTGTGTCGATTTTTCAATGTCATCCACATCTGTTTTCGATTCACAACGTTTCGTTTTTCACTCCCGTGGGGCATATCCTCTGTGAGCAAGAGGCCTTGCAGACACATTTTAGAATTTGGTTGTCGTCATTGTCGTTGTTGCTATTGAACGCGAAATGCAAGAGAAACGAAAAACAGATCCGAAACTGCCTTAAATTTAATAAACTCCAATTTATGATTGCCCGAGTGGGAATTAAAATTATTGCAGAGTGGGAATTAAAATTATTGCAGAGTGGGTAATGTCTACCAACGGTTTTTGAAAGCTTTGTGAGTTTGAAAATAATGAATTCGCAATAAAAGAATGTGCTTAAAGTCATCACCAAATGAAACACTGTACTTTCGAAATTCATTGAAAATTAGTATTCATATACAATACCTAGGATAAAAATTAGTATCTTTCTACGTATTACAATTACAAATGCGTTAAAAAAAATTACATGCGGCATCATCATCGGCACGTCAAAAGTTTTTTCCATCGGACCCGATTGCGAGCCGATGTCATCCAAATTGGCACCCCTAAACTCCGAGCGTCCTTGTCAACGCCATCCATCCAGCGATGGCAAAGTCTCCCACTCTATTGTCTGCCTTAAAGGGTTTTTTGAGCCGGATCTTCGCTCATTCGAGCTAGGTGTCCTACCCACCGGAGTCTACCGAGCTTTATTTTCGTAATTATATCTGCTTCTAGGTAGATAACTTACAACTCATGGTTAGCGTCTCCGGAATCGCCCTTCTTCACATATGAGGCCAACGATTCACCGCAAGACTTTCCTCTCGAACGCGGCTAAGAGGTCAGAGTGCATTTTGCTGAGCCCCCAAGTCTCGGATCAATACGTCAGTACTGGCAGGACCATGGTCTTGTATAACAGGAGCTTTGATGTTCGGGTGAGGTTTCGGGATTTGAAGAGCCTTGACAAACTATAGTAGGCTTTGTTGGATTTGAGCAGCCACTCGCGTGTTGCTTCCTTCACATTATTATTGGCTGCTACAGTTGACCTAAGGTAGCTGAATGATGGCACTACTTCTCAACTATCTCAACGCTCAACTATCCTGAAGGTTTTATGCCATCGGCTGCAAAGACTTTGTTAAATTTCAGCCGACTTAGGGCTCTTTGTACCTCTTGTATGTTTGGTGGTGGAGCCTCCAATTCTTCGTTGAGCTGATCGTTTAACAATTCACTAAAGTGCACTTCCCATCGCTTCCGAATGCCTTCAGGATCGGTTTTCAGATTACCCTCTTTGTCCTTACAGTAAGTGCAGCGTCATGTTTCGGACTATTTGGTAGAAATTCCGTGCCTGGTGCGGGCCTCGCTTTCTAGCTCTTTCTATTTCATAGATCAGGTATTTTTCCCTGGCTACTTTCTTCTGTCTGTGAAGCCTCTTCTCTGTTTTTCTGAGCTCTTTATATTTCTCCTCACGTGCCAGCGTTCTATGAGATTGCTGCATTGCCTGGTATGCAACATTCTTACGTTCAGTCGCTACTTTGCATTCATCATCAAACTAGTCGCTCCGAACTTTGCGACTACTGCCTAAGATGGCATCAGCAGTACTAATGACAGTATTCTTCAGCCGTGTCCACTTCTCATCTACGACCAGCTTCCTGGCCCCAGGACTTGTTCTCTTCCATCGAGCTCTTCGTGGGCGAGTCCTAACGTAAGACCAAAGATGTTATTGGTATTTTCATATTGTGAGGCAGCCGTCTTGATTTGAGCTTGCTTTGCGGATGCAATACTTCTACGCAAAGCAATTCGCACTAGGAGAACCATACCAACAAGATAGTGGTCCGTGTCTAAGTTCGCATGACGATACGTTCGTACCGTCATCAGGTTTGAGTAGAGGTGGCGATCTATGAACACGTGGTCTATCTGCTTACGAGTGGCTCCATCAGGTGATATCCAGGAGACCTTATGAATATCTTTTCGCGGGAACCTGGTACTTACAACGACCAAGTTATTGGATGCTGCCAGTTCTATGACTCGAAGTCCGTTGTCATTAGTGTTCTCATGCAAACTATGGGTTCCTGCGTAATGCCTGAATACCGGCTCCCGACCCAATTTGGCGTTAAAATCTCCAAGGATGATTTGTACATCATGCCTTGGGCAGGCATTGAGAATCCGCTTGACCTGTTCATAATATGATTATTTTTCGTCGTCAGCAGATTCCTTTGTAGGTGCGTGAACGTTTATGGGGCTGGTGTTTGCAAATTTGCCTTGCACGCGAAGAGTGCATAGCTTTTCATTGGCAACGGTAAAGCCGATGATGGCCATGGCTGACGACGAAACCTATCCCACATGGTGTTTTGGATGACAGCTTTAATTAGGATGACAGCTGTAGTATATGTAGTCCCATTCTTTCTTTTGCAAAACATCATATTGAGACAGGGCATCGGCTAGCTGGTGAGCAGCTCGAGCTCTGTAGAGTGCATATACTCATATACTACATTCTATTTTCCCTATCCGACTGCTGGCCCAGCTGCTGTAGCTTAGTACTGTACACTCGATTTATGAGAAATTAAAGTGTGAAATAAATATTGGTAAGAGGAAGCAATGTAAAGTAGTTAAGTGCTTAATATTATTTATATATCCTTCCTATTTTGATGTTAATTTCCCACTTATTATAATTTTCTTGATACGGCCAGGCCAACTTTGCGGCTGCTGATGTGCCGCTACTATTGTACACAGTAAGTGAAAGGTCCACAGCGAGCAAAGCAACCAGATAAGATAGAATGAAGTAAACATGAATATTATGCAGTTTTCATTTTACACAAATATATCATCGTCTTAAGTATACATGTGAACTCAAAATCTGAATGCTCCTTCAGTTAAAAGTAATGTTGGCTTTCTATAATACGTTGTGGGTTTGGAGGCCTAAACTGGTTTGCGTTACCCCTAATTTGACTAAGACACATGTCCACAACCAGGTTTGCTCAAAGCTCGGGTTTTTCGCTTTTATTGGATTCAAACCAAGGACAGCACACGTTAAAAACGGATGATTGCCAATGAAAAACACAAAAAGCATGTCTTACGATTCCCGTTGTCAATTGAAAAATTGAGAAGTGTTTATAAACTTGAAAGTGGGTTGAAAGCTTATTTACTGTGGTGTACTGAAAGCATGTCCTTTCAGTCAATTTATTATTAAGAACACAAATTGCTTGAAGGTTATAAAACTAGATCCATCCTATCTCTATGATGATCCTTTACAAAGACTCTAAAGTATCTAGCTTGAATATATTTTTGATGCAACTAAAACATTCTCAAGTTTCTTTCCAGTAACTCTTATGAGTGTGGGGAACTATGTTCGCAATTCAATCTTGTATGTATCTACTTCATTTGCCACAGCCACATTACGAAATTACAGCTTGATGATCTCTTTTGCAGTAATAAGCACAAACCACCGCATAATGAATAACCCCAATAAAATCTGCGGACTGGGGCTTCGCTTGAAAAATAACGCATATTCCGTTGAACAATACTTGAAAATTCCTTCCGTCCTTCAGATATAAAAATTACTGCCTGATCGGCCAAAAGCATCCATTTTCATAAAAATGGTTTTAAATTTCATCACAAGGACTCGACATCTAGATAATCGTAAGTATCATCTTAAGCGGTTTCAAGTGTATAAATTTCATGTCGTCGAAAGTGGTAAGTGAGTCCTGGTCGGGCAATTGTATAAGTTTCTCGGTCGAAATGGGAATGCTATGAGAATAAGTGCACAACAACCCAACCACGACGCTCCTAATGCTGCAAAGCTCTGGGAAGCGTTGGGCTTGAAGTGATTCAACGAAGATATAAGCAGACAAGTACGAGTATCATAGAGTGCTTGAAAGCAACAAAATAGCAAAATTCTGCAATAAAATTAAATTGAAAGAAATTCAAGAGTAGCAGCTAAAATGGCATTTGCAGCTTACTTATTTTACGGACATGCTGGTTAGACGGGCAGTGAAAATTACATAAATACTGGTTGGAAGTGCTATCCTCATTGGAGTATTTTAAACAGCTATTCACTCATAAGGTTTCCCGAGCTAGAGTTATATTTATTTGGCTCTCATCTCTTGCAGACACATTTTACTTTTTATGTGGTTTCGCCTACTAAATAATAGTGGAAAATTAATGCAGAGAAGATCATAATAAAAGTAGTTTTATTAGCTAGTAAATGACTGGGTAAATAGATGTTTGGATACAGATTTTCATCTATTTTATATATAAAACAAGGTCGGGTTAGTTACACCAATTATATTTCCAGGGTTGGACCGATTTTTATGATCTGTGATTAGTTGGATTCACCTCCACCTCGAATAGCAGAATAACTATTAAAGCATCGGTAAAATTGATCAAAAAAAATTTGTGAAGAAATTTTCTTCACAAATTTTCTCATACATTTTGTATGAGTAAATAAAATACAACGCCACTGAACTATCTATGCAGACGTGCGAGGAGATTTTCCAGTGTTATAAACAATTACGTGAGCCAGAAGATCTAATCTTTCACCACGAAACCGTAATGCAATTAAACTTCGGAATATTGGGAATCAATCCACTGCAGATTAACAAAAAATCGCACGAGAAGAGCGCCGCGTTAGTAACCAACGGGAAAAATAGCTCTTCAATCTCCGCAAGTATTCCGTATAAAAAGTTAATCACAATATGCTGTAAACACAAAACAGCGGCATTGCGGCAGCGGCGCCACAGGGGGAGGCGTGAATGCCACAGTTGAATTTGGTGAATCACAATGCAGCGACAATGTCGTTGTTAATGCAACCAAAGCACCAACAAAATTCATTTGTTTTTCTTTTGTATTGCTAAATCCTGTTGTACGAGGATTAGGTTGGCTTATCACAATACACATCAGCCATCGCTTGTCTATTCCACCAGACCACCGCACCGCTAGCGGTGCGGCAAAATTAGAAATTTGGCAAATTCGGCCGCAGCCATTGTGCGCGTTACCATACAAAACAGTGCATTCTAATTTTTTGACAGCACTTTGCCGCAGTGGAAAACGCTGTATTGTGATTAACCTAATACAGCGATTTGCCGCAGTGCATTGCGGCAAACCGCAGTCAAAAAATTGGAATGCACTGTTTTGTATGGTAATACCCACAATGGCTGCGGCCGAATTCGCGACAGCGGCAGAATTTGCCAAATTACTAATTTTGCCGCACCGCTAGCGGTGATACCAACCGTAGGTTGGCATCATCACTAGGTTCAATTAAGTCTAATTGAATTAGGTTGAATGGCCAGGTGGATTAGACAAGCGATGGCTGATATGTATTGTGATAAGCCAACCTAATCATCGTGCAACAGGATTTAGCAATACAAAAAAAAATGAATTTGGTTGGTACCTTGGTTGCATTGACAGTGACATTGTCGCTGCATTGTAGTTCACCAAATTCAACTGCGGCATTCACGCGCCTCCTTGCGGCGCTGCTGCGACAATGCCGCTGTTTTGTGTTTACAGCATAATGCAATCGATACCCGACGCATTTCATTTTTAACATTGGAACTTTGAGCTTTCAGCTTTATAGCTTCATAAAAAGAACTTTTTGGAACGCCCGACAATGTTTTCTTGCATTCCCGTCATCTATGGGGAATGCATATTGAAGCTTGAACCGAGGAAAATAAAGCTTTGTGCCTTATAGCTTTCAGCGCAGTAATGAAATCAAAACGAATTTTATATGAGAAATAGAACTTATTTTAGTCATTATTCAGAAGGAATCCGATTCAAAAACCATGATAGGGCTGTTAGCTATTGTTGGTTTTGTATTTATTTGCAATATCTTTATTAAGTGGTTTTATCGTAAAATTTTCCAATTATCAATTTCAATTTTTATCGTAAAATTTTCAAATGGTAATGATCTTGTAGTGAGAGTAAAGACCAAATTTTATTTCGAAAATTTGAAAACTTTTGCGGGTGGTAGCCCTTAATTTCGTTATACGTCTATAACTTCCAATGCAGCCATCGGATCAAAACGAAATTCACAGGATAGGTTGATTTCAATGTGAGGCAGCTGTGATATAATTTTGGTTTTGATGCTAGTGAAGGGTTGAGAGCGCGAGGGGTTTTTGCTATTTTCGTATCATTAAATGCTTCCATTAGGTATTCATATCGTGAACATTTACAATGGAAATAAGTTACCAATGTTTAAATTTTCCAAGTTCTAGAAAATGTTCGGTCCCAACAAACTTTCATTTTTTGATCCCAAACATCTTTCTATCCCTGTAACTTTCGACGAAATCATCGGATAAAATCGAGGTTGATACACTCAGAAAATCTGATACCATTGAAGACATGATTGCAGCCCTGTAAAAACATAAGGATAACATTTCGCATGAATTCCTGAGAAATCAGACAGAATTAATAGTAATTTTGCCGTAAATTGAATAGGCTCAAAACTATTAACTGATTACTTATTATTAAAAGCAGGGCTGTGGAGTCGGAGTCGTGCCCCTGTATATTTAAAGCGGAGTCGGAGTCGAACGCGACTCCGACTCCGCTTTAAATGTACAGAGCCACGACTCCGACTCCACAGCCCTGATGCATTGGGTATCTAATGGGATGAGTCTTCAATGTCAATAGTATCAACTTTTAACAACACACAGGTACCGTCTTTAACTGATGGTAGACAGTATTTAAATTATTAGATCCTGTCCTATGAAATCGTGTGTAATATAGTGCAAGAAATGGTATACGAATGGTATAAACTATTGGGCCTTGTTACACTTGTACTCTTGATACAGTCCTGTAACCGGTTATCTGGGCAAGAGGCAGAAGAATCGAGGGGAAATCTCTACAAAAAGTGATGCACTTGGAGAGAATTTTTCCTCACGTTTGAAACTGATTGAAACTGCTGCAAATCACTAACACAACTATAAACATAGTTCACGGTTCAGGAATTTTTCATGAAACACTCAAGTCGAAATGAGAAAACAACAACACGCACACATTCATATGCATAATCGGTATATGAACGCTTCCGTTGCTGATACACACCAAGTGTGGAAATGTTGATTGTGTAAAACCAGTTTCAGGAGTGCGTCAAGAATGCAAGTGTAAAAAGGCCCATTGAAATGATTCGATCGTCTCATAAAATTGTACTGCGTTGTATCGAATTTCCTATGCAGATTGCATTAAACGGTCATGTGCGTTTGGTCATTAAGTGCAGTGGTCGTGTTCCGCTTTGTTATTTCGTTATTGTTTCGGTCTTGCTTTGTTATTTCATTTTGTGTGAAAGATACGTGGTGTGCTACGTATTAAAATGAATTTCCAAAACAAAAGTGTAGAATTGGAAGTGAATTCAATAGATATTTCAAACGCTGTACTAGAGTTTATTTATTTAGAATCGAGTGAAGATCAGGGGGTCAATCGTACATAGTTGCTGACGATAAAAACACATTTTCTCTTCATGATATTGAAGATTTTTCAGGACCCCAAATCATGTTTATTTGACAAATACCAGAAATAATGTGATTCGCATCAAAAGCCATTAAAAACTTAGAGTTTTGTGACGTTAAAACTCTGTATTATGCCGGGTTTCCACCAAAGAGACAAAACAAAAAACACGGACAAAACATGTTTTCCTGAACAAAAACACGAATGTTTTGTAAAAACTGAACAGTTTCACGAGCATTTTTGTCTCTGAAAACTGTTTTAGTAAACAAAACACCTTTTTTGTCCGTGTTTCTTGTTTTGTCTCTTTGGTGGAAACCCGGCATTAGAATTTTACGCATTAAGTTTTAGTATGTACCAAACAGTGGTGGCTCTACGCATGGGGCTGAGGAGCTTAGCCCCACCATCCTTTTTCATTCCAAAATGTAAGGAAACCAATCTTTATTTCAATTATTACAAACTATAAAATTTCATTTTAGCGAAACAAATGATCAAAATACTTCGCTCACCAACTGTTTTTAAAATCCATTCATGTCTCGTCTCTTTCGAAATTTGTATTTCATTTTCATTCACAAATTCGTACGTGCATATAATTCAATACAAGAGAACTTACTTCGCATATGCAATATGCGCGCGTTGCTCTTTTCATATTCTTTTTCCATATTCTGTTCCACATGCAATGTGCGCCGGCTAAGTTGAACTAGCCCCAGAAAAAAGAGGAAACGAATGAAAAATATCACTGAACGCAGAGTGTGTGCATGTCATACACAATGGCAAAAAGAGTAATCAACGGACTAAGCCCTAATCTTAAGCTTTTATTGGTATATCGCTTGTTCGTCGTTCGCTAACTGGATAAAGTGTGTGTAGTACCAGTGGGTTAAATTAAGCTAATTGGGTTTTGCAATTGAAGAGTAAACGATGGTTTTGCTTTTACAGTGCTTGTTGATATTATCGTGATATGATAAATATGATAGAAAAATTGTGTGCTCGTCTCAAACATGATTCAATATGATACAGACAGGTCTGTACGTATGGTATTTTATGCAAAATGTTGATTGCATTAAAAATGCGTGAGACAATACAGTATACACTGTTTACAATATAATTGAACTTTGAAGACACTTTTAAAAAGTTTTCTTGCGTCAAATGCGGGAAGTGACAATTTTTAATCTTCGTGCTATTCAAAGCATAAATATTTATTAGTTAAAATTTACCAAAGTCAAAGAAGTACCCCAAGATCGATGGTTATTTGCTGGAATTTTTAGTCCCCGAATAAAACAATCTGTTTTTGAAAGCCTGGGGTATCGAATTTATTGCTTTGATTTAATTAAATGGGATGCTTGGGACGTTGTTACGATAAAAGAAGTGATCGAATTGTTAAGTTATATGAATAATGATCATTTTAATTTTTTCTAGTGACTTTTTAATAAAATTTTCGAATATTCTTCATAATGTTTTACAGTAACCTAACATAGGATCTAGTTTATTAATTCAATTCAATTAGAAATAGTTTGAAATCAAGGAAGTCTAATCATAAGGAATGAATGGTGAAAAAAACTATATGATCCTCATGTTATAGGATTGATAAGGTTGGGATATGGTAATAATCCAGTTTAATCCAGTCAAAATTAATATACAATAATGAATGTTCTAAATATGTCATCTGCTACTGAATTGTAAAGCTTCTTTTAAAGATAACAATATGATTTCTTCTGTTTAACAAATAAATAATTTAATTTAAATACGTTTTATCACTCCAATTAGATCCAGCAGATTCTGAAAGATGATTTAGCAACCTAAAGAATACTGAAACTTTAAAAACTTTTAATAAATATAAAAAAACGTTTCAATTTATTTGCAGTATTATCTATTAGTAAAGAAGCTGAACATTTTAATGAGCAGGTGAAAAATTTATTGAGCAGGTGAAAAATTTATTATAAAGAAAAATAGGCGCAAGGAAAAATAGGCAGCAATAAGTTGATGCGAATATTAAGTAGAATTTTCCCGGAGGAAATAATTACTGAATTGACTTATTTGTGCATGGTATATATTTCTTTTAACCCCATTTTTAAATATAAAACTGTTCCGAATTTCCAATATAAGTAAGTAGTGGTCCTTGCAGACTAGCCCCATTTACATTGATTTCCACGAGCCGCCACTGGTACCAAATAATATATGTTGGTTAGTATACTACAGATTTAAGTTTATATTATTTATAAAAGAATTAATAAAATCTTTGTAACTATTGAAACGCTTTATTTTTTTATTGTATGTGAATGATACATGTCGATTGTGGAAAGTTTTTAATTTGACCATACATCATTGAACTAATGAGATCCTACTATAAGTGGGTTTAGAGTTTCTTATTAGATTGAAATGTTTTTGCGGGATGATAAAAATTGAAAAAAAAATTTTATTCATCTTTAACATTTTATATAACAAAGTGGTTTCGAAAGCATGCACTGATTCTCATCAGACACCAGCACACAGTGCATACTTGACTGGTGTGACCACTTGCGATTGGAAATCATTAATTTCTAGATACGCTGGTTGTGACAAATTTTAACATCTCCGATTTATATCCATCGAAATAATTTACTCATAAAGGCTATTGATTTGTGATCATGGTTCCCTTCTTGTCTATAAATCAGCATAGACAACGTATATCGTCTCTAAAACTTATCAAACCGGAGAATAATTGATATGGGAAACTCGATCGTTTTGCGGAACAAGCCTCCGAAAGCAGAATCAAATTGAACTGTTTTTGCGGGATGATTTGTAAACTTTTGTGTATTACTTTAATTAGATACAATAATAGAAGATATAGGTTGTATATGATATATTTAATAAGCATCCTCATTATTTTCATGAGGTATACTTATGGAATTAATATGAAGTAATAATAGATAATACAGTTTGTATCTCCTTAAATTTATTAGCCTACCCTTTATTTTAATTAGCTATTCACATTTGTTCTAAGGGATATACATATAGTAACTTTAATAATTTTTTAAATGTTTAAATAATATGATAAATCAGATTGACCATATTTAATGGGAAAAATGGTTAAAACTATTAAATTCTTATTGATTTTATAGGATTGTGAGAATGGACGACCTGATAATCACATTCAATTGAAATTCACAGATTGCATTAACCCTAAGTAGGACCAGTTCTTATATAAGTGCTTTTGAAATGTGGTCGACTTTGTAGCATAATAACTAAGAATAACTGCTTGTTGCTCCATAAGAGATATAATTTCCGATACAATCGTCTGATTACCCACACAATAGGTTACTTTTGGTAGAAATACGTTTGGTAGAAATTTGGTTGAATTAGGCTCAAGCTGCCAGCTATTCATAATCGATGGTTGAATTTTTTAAGCTCAAATGGCGGCTCCAATTATATATATATTCCTGTAACTTTTGATGAAGCCTTCGCATGCAAACGAGATTCACAGGGTAAGTTGAAGGAGTAGAATATTATTTACAAGTGTTTCACACCTACTAAATTTTGAAATTCATATGAGTGGTATCCCTGAACGCCTTTTTCCCCAATGATTTTCAATGCAGTTTTTAGATCAAAGTAGTAAATGGACCTTTGAAACAGGTTGGCGGAGCACGAATATGCATTCAAAATCTGCACAATTCTTCTTCTTCTTCTTCTTCTTCTTCTTCAAAAGCCAGTGTTTCAAGCGATTTCTATGTGTTAGACCTTTGAAGAATAGGACCTCACTGCACAAACAAAGCACTTGACTAGATACGCAAAATGACTTGCAGATGAACTGACGATACACACTGTGCCACTGGCAAAAAATTCTCTGTACTCCACAAACAAAGGGTTAAGCTTGATGTACACAAAGATTTGTGAACGTATTCTACAATTTACTGCCGCTTAAATCTGTGCGACATGCTCTAATCAGTTTTCCAAGAATCCGAATTTTCAAATGATTTGTGTTTGACAAAAAATCAGACTCTATTGTCAGAATATCGCATTCGATTTGTTATCGAATTTAACCCTCCGAGAACACAGGGGATCAAATTGACCCCAGTGACCTTTTTGGCCGATCGCAGCGCTTAGGCCTGCGGGCATAGGGGGGAACTATAGGCTCCTAAGTGTATTTCTGTGTCTTGACTATAAGTTTGCACCGTTCGCATACACTCTCAAGTCGTCAGTTGCCGTTGAAAAGCATTTGAAGCAGATTAAGGGGTCAAATAGACCCCATATGTACTCGACGTAATTTTGAGGTAAAAATTCAATTTTTTTTACTTTATAAAGCGATAGATTAATTTAAAAAAGCCAAAACATAAGTTTGCAAGTGCTTTTGATTTTTGTTTTCAGCAATATGACGTATAATCGGCGTTCTAGTGTACGCAAAATTTGTTAGCTGAAGACAATGATAACAATTTTGGCGACAGTGATTCCTCCGAAGACGACCATGTCCCGGAGCAATCAGAATCTGATTATTAAAAAAATTACACTTTTTTGCAGCCCTTTATATAGTTTATTTACAATTTATTATATGACTATGTCTTGAAAGTATCCATATAAATTTTTAGCTCAAAATACAAAATGATGATATTTTTCTAAATATGCAAATTTTAAAATCCTCACAATCGCCAACGTAAATATGCAAAATAAATACTTTTTTTAAGAGTCACTATAAAGCTTATGATTTTGTCATATCTTGAGTGTATCCCCCTAAATTTTTAGCCAAAAATATTGAAAATTGACAAAGTTACAATTTTTTGTAAAAAAGCTGATTTTCGATAAAACTGTTTTTTTTTCGCGAATTTTTTAGGTATGTTAAGGACATTTAAGGCACTTCTAATGGATGAGAACTACGAAAAGATGTCTCAATCTATACTTAAAAATTTTTTCAAATGTTAAATCTTCTGTGGCGACGATTCTATAGACGTTCAAAAGTGGTTGGGGTCAGTTTGACCCCAATTGTTCTCGATAATCGAAAAAATTGGTGTGTTCTCAGAGGGTTAATTATACAAACCAGCGAAAGGCTGGATAATGTTCAAGCCATAAAGCATATCCAATTAAATGGTTGAAATAAGAAATCTGGCATAGTTTGTGTTTTACGTAACATATTTTCTATGAAACAAATAACCAAAAGTATCTGTTTTGACTGAGAAGAAAAAATTATCTATGTATATAGTTTTGTTACGATTCAAAGAAATATGTAGGGGAATGTCGTCAGGGTTGGGACACTTTTTGAATTTGCTCTATAAATTTTGTTTGATTGGCAATTTCTCGACTTTTGCATTTCATTTGAAAGTTACAACGCCAACAAGAAAGTTTCACTTCGGACAAGTCAACGCGCACCATTAAAAAAAAGTTATTAGCAATTTAAAAAAAAATGTTGTCAGGGTTGGGATGCTGGTGAATATCGGCGAATTTTGCTAAAATAATTTTTTATGAGCAAATATGGAATCCATCTTCCTGTTTTTTCAATTATGCATACTTTTGACGCGAAATCTTTATGAAAACATTGTTCTGATTCGCAATTTTGGCAAACGAAATAACTCTTAGTAAATTTGGCGCACTCCAGATGAACTTCTCGTTTGCATTCAATGCACGCAATGGAGTTGTTGCTACTCAAGACCCGGGGCATCTTTCCTAAACAAATGATGCAAAAGTCTTCGTCCTCATTTTCGTTCGAAGAAAGTTACGTTTGCACTTTATTTGGTGGGCGACCTCATTTCGCACGCATTGCACGCTGTCCACGATTAGATTTTTTATTCGCTGGCGCGACCGCTTGGACAGGCCTGATCGATGACAAAATTGTGGAAAGGCTGGACTAGAAGTCGAAGACTCAGAACTCACTGTCAATAGAACTCGCTGCTCCCTTGTCCGCGCCAACTTCGAGAGTATCCGAAGCTTTTATATGGTGCTGTTAATCTCCTTCAGTTACTTTGGCCTCCAGAGCAGCTCGTCTATTTTCCCCGCTGATCACAGCTAGAACGCAGTCAGAATCCGCGAAAATATCGGAGTTGTACGGGCAAATGCTCGTGATAAGAAATCCAGCTTTATTATTTCGAGGTGTAAGCGCCAAGGCCAAAGTGGATTAGACTAGTCCTGGAATGTGTCTTATTTCCAGAATTTTACCGGCGAGATTTGCAGTAGGCTTTAACGGGACCTTAAATCGAGACATCCAAAGATAGCAGGCAATGGCTGCAGTTAGAGGAATGAAAGTATCACTACGCCATTTTTAGCAGAGAAATCTAATGTCTCGACGGAAAGATGCGACGAGTGATTGTCCAACAGCAACAATTTCCGTGATTGCTTCGAAGTTTTCGTCTTATTGACGAAAAAATTTATGTATGTATTCGACAAGCTCTGTTTCGGCATCCACTCAGACTCGTATGCAAACCCACCCACCCTAGCAGATGCATTTTCCAGGAATGTTGACTGCATATTTTTTTAGCGATCAAGAAGAACGGTGGTACGGAATTTCGCTCAGCGTGAACTGCTAGAGCCATTGTGATCATGGACTTTCGTTCTTGAGCCGCTGAGCCCACTCTTCTCGCGCTCGTAACGAAATCACCTTTCCAATCTTGGTTGGAATATGGATGCAAATCACAATTCATCCATATTCCAGATGTCCGTTGCCTGATATGGATGTTCAGTCAAAACTGCATCGAGATTACGTAAAAATTGCTGCAAATTCTCATTGGAAAACGCTTTCGCACGATGCAGGGGCGTTAGCTCGGGAGTGCGCAGAGTAAGTTCCTTGTGACGCCGCATGAACCCATAGAACCAATCACGTCCGGTCATTTGGCCGTCATCCCAACTCGGAGGATATTTTACTTGTCTTTGTTTAGCAAATTGAAATGCCTGTTTTCTTAATTCATTGATATTGAGACCATAGTATTGGTCACTGGATTTTTTGACATAGCTGACGAGCGTTTCTCTTCTTTGGCCGTAAACACCTAAAACAAAAAACAAACCATATTGATAAATTCATTTTTTGCGATTTTTTTACAAATTTTACACTCAATAATAACTAATAAAAAATAACTCAGAGCTGGACGTCGCATCCAAGATGCCATAGCAAAATTAACTACCTTGATTATTGAATCACTAAAAATAGGACATAAACCATTGGCTGTTTTTCTAGACTTAGCGAAAGCGTTCGACTCTGTTCCGCACAGAATGATTGTGGATAAATTGAGAAAAATTAACTTTAGCCCAAGGTGGATTGCTTGGATACAAAACTATTTACAAACACGAAAGCAATCGGTAAAAATTTCTGGAAAGCTAAGTATGGAACTTACTTTTGAATACGGTATTCCTCAGGGAACAGTATTAGGTCCAGTTGTTTTCTTAATTTTCGTTAATGATATTTTCGCACAGCAAATCAAAGGCAAATTGATATCATTTGCAGATGATACTGTACTTTATGTTGAAGATAGCAAATGGAGTGGGGCAAAAGTAAAAACAGAATACAGTCTTGGTATTCTGAAAGAATGGCTTGATGTTAATTCACTTACACTCAACTATCAGAAAACGAACTATATGACCTTCGCAGCCAACCAGCGGGGACTACCTGGGAGCCTGAACATTACCATCCACTCCAATGACTGTAATACCGACTGCCTCTGTGATCCACTTATGAGAGTCACTCAAACTAAATATCTAGGGGTGATATTTGACCAACATTTAAGGTGGAATCAACAAGTTCAAAATGTCACCAGTAAATTAAGAAAAATTATACCTGCTTGTTTTGAAATTCGGTCTTTTCTGCCGGTACATATAATCAGAACTGTTTACTTCGCATTAATACATAATATAATACAGTATGGAATAATAACGTGGGGCTGTGCATCACAGACAGCCTTAAACCCGCTAAATTTTATACATAGATCACTACTAAAAATCCTGCTTAAGAAACCTAGACTATACGATACTGAACAACTATTTCGTTGTTTGAAAGTACTACCACTTGACCAAATATACAAATTTCATACGACAATCCAAATTTTCAAAGATCTTGTAGCTAATAAAATACAAACCAATACAAATATTACAAGAGGCGGTACAGAAAGGGTACTTCTGCTACCAAATCGTACTAGACAATTAGGACAAAGTCACTATTCATATGCAGGGATCAATTTATTCAATGCTCTACCGCAAGCAATCAGAAGACTCGTGAATACAAATGGTTTCAAGAAAAAATTGAGACAATTATACTACAGCTAAATTTTTGTAAGGATGGATTTACATATTTGAAGCATGATATATTATGATTTTATTGACAAGTGATTTGAAGTAATGTACATATATGCAAACTTCAAAAATTAATAAACTTAAGATCAAATTTTTACTCTTTTCCTGTACTCTTCTGTTGTTCGTATTGAATTCTTATTGGCTTTTTGTATTATTTTTAGTTGATGCAAATTATCTATAAATTAACATCATATAAGTTCACTCATTGATGAAACAGATTCTGTATTTAAACTAAAAAAAAACAATAATTTAATTGTAACACTAATATCTACATGTTAAATTAATTATATGTCAACATAGATAGCACATTTGAAGGCTCCTCACCCCTAATTCAAGGTGTTTTACCTTACAAGGGGGAGTAGTGTAATTAAATTATGAATATATGTATAATATTATAAAATTATTTGCACATACAAAATAAATAAAAATAAAAAAAAAAATTCGATACTCACTTGATTCACGGCACATGCAGCGTATGAAGCAACACGTTGAATTGTGTCTCGCAATTCTTCATCAGGGACAGTAGAAATGTCTTTCAATTCCGTCGACACGTTTCGTATATATCGCCACAAATAGATCGTGGGACGTTATTATGTACTGTCGCAGCTCTCACGGAATTGTTTTCCAACTTTACTGCTATTATCGCCTGAACGGCACCTTGCAAATCAAAGTTGACTCTATCAGAGATTCGCTTAAAGCGAAAAGTTCTAAAAACAAACAATATTCTATTGAGACCACGAATTTTAATTTTTAATTGTTATTATTATTATATATAATTTATTTTCGTTATATTTTAAGTGATATCTTCATATCATTAGATTTATCTATAGTTTTTTTCGAGAAAATTTTATAATTTTTAGTATTCAATTTTGTCATTTAGATACAATTTAGTTATTTTTATAGATCACAAATTACTTTCATAACGAAAATAAATCAATTTTATGTTCGGCGGACCAAAAAACGGGTGCAAAACAATTATTTACCTGATTGAAAGAAAAAAATGACGTGTTCCAACCAACCCTAAGTGTCATTTTATATTGCTACACGTTATGGACAAAACAGGTTAAAATCCAACTTATACACGGTCAACTACATAATATAAATATATACTTACTTTGACATTGGCATGTTCCCCGTCCGAGTTTCAAGGCCGTTTTAACGAACGCTACAAAACTTTTCGATATACCGAAAACAAAACAATAGCACAAAACTTTTTCGAAGCACTCTTTGACACGAGCGATGCACTGAAAAGTTTGCTGTCATCGAGAGTAGTAATACCATGCTTTGACGTTGATGGCGCAAAGAGTCTCAGACAAAATATAGCAGTGTCCCAGCCCTTAAAGCATCCCAACTCTGAAAGCGTCCCAACCCTGACGACCTTCCACTATGCATTCATTAAATTTGTAATTAATGAAAAATCTAATCTAGTTTTATTATGTGTAGGATTACCAGAACATTTGACCATCACAGGGCATTGTCGAACTGCATCTCATTCGAATAGATTAAAAGAAGTGAAATAGAAGCATCAAACATGCATCGAACATGCTAAGGACAACCCTAAATAACAATCACCTCAATATTTTAAGCTCCTACCGCTTTCAAGCGTTAGCAAAGGTGGTTATTACCGCTATGTTGGATCAGCTCTAATTAGCAGGCGGGGTGGTAAATGGGCTCGAATTGGTTACCTTACATAAGACGCATAAGCGGTAAGCCTCTTTTCAAACCTAACCTAAATACGCACACGAATAGAAAATATCCAGTGACACATGTGCAAATGCCAACTATTTGAAGTTACAAATCTATATTTCATAAAATGCAATAATAGATCTATCTAATCTGTGTTATCAGCAACTACAAAAAAAAATCAAACTACAATATCTACCCTATGGCGTTAATCATATCATTCCCAGAACCAATTCCCAAGCGAAAGTAATCTCTTATAAAGTGATCCCTGACAAAGGCCTTTCATTTAGCAAATACGTAAAACATGCATGAATGTACTTTTGTTTAAATATACACGGTTCTGCGTACGATAAGGGCATATCAGTATCAACATCATGTCGATATACTTTAACGAAAGAGTACGCTCTGGCCAAGAAAGCGCTATCGTCTTGTTGATGTGTTATCCTTCGAGAATAGGCTACTAAACATGGAAAAATTGTTTTCATCCGCATTGAATATGGGGACAAGATGGGAGATACCCTTGTTCTTTCATTTATTCACTACGGGTTAGGAAAGAATGAATCCTTTCGAAATGGTTTCCTCGTTTCCGTGCTGTTATTATTTTCGAGGCTGCCATGAGATGAGGGTACGTTTTTTGCCTTGGTATCATGGTGAAAAACTTCTCCACGTTTTTCTGCTCTGCTATTTTAGAGCACTGTGTCTCCCATTCAAAACTTTATCTGGAGTTTAGGTATCTTGCTCCAGCTCCTTTTGAAAAATTATCGCCCGATTGTGTCCGGGATCAGTGTCGATAGTTTGGGACTCTTAAGAACGAGTGCCATTATGGTGAATAAATGTGTTAGTTCCATCATTTATTTTGATCTTATCTACATAAGTTTCTAAATTGTTCTTATATAAAAACACGAATATATATTGGAAATTGAATGAAACGGAAGCATTGATCAGATGATGAAAGTAGCCAAACACTTGGAAACCCAGACGGGATATTTGACTTTTCAAATGCCAATTCAATTTTAAAATAGTATTTGAACTTTCTGTACGTTCCAAAAAAGTTGTTTAGGTCACACTTAACCTTGCAAGATGGTATAATGCCTAAGTACGCTCATATGTCAAGTACTGTACCTGGTAACAAACACATACTTTCTTACATGAGTAGCAGCTGTGCGTGCGTGCGATTCCTTAGGGTCTTACCGTTTTAGTTGAGAGTCATATGAAACCATAAGAACATCCTTTCCAATCGTAAGCAGCTCACCGCAGCCAAGCGCAACAAAATATTCCCTTTCAAGTGTCACAGAAAACCTTTTATGTCCCAGCCATTGTCAGTATTGCAGCTTTTATGGCCCGATTCTAAATTGATGTTCTTAAAATGCGAAGAAGCGTCGAATGAAAGATAGGCTCTCACCGAATGCTCTTGAGCCTAAAAATGGATGCTGTAAAATAAAATAGAACATCCGTCAAGGACTCTTCAGATTGTTCCAATTCCTTTTCTCTCGGTCCCCCATTCTTGACAGCGCAAAATGCTTGGCAGATGACAATCTTTTACAGCCACACACTTGTACCGTTTTCATCCTGCATGCTTTAGACAAAAAAGGGATCAGATATATGCTATCGTTTTCGGGAGCAAGATGTGAGGGCAAGTGCTACGGAAACCGTGCTGAAAATTCATAATGAAAAATGTACGAAGCGGTTTTGAGAGAATTTTATGTACATTTGAATCTGAATTTTGGTTGTTGGAATAATTTAAAGCTCTTTATAGGGTACAATCAATAGTGGGGCATTAATGATACTTAAAAACTAGCAGTACAGAAAAAACACTGTGCTTCTATCAACGGCTTAATAAATATTCCAATACAATTAAAAGCCTGTCGTCCACATGACCAAAGTTAATACCACAAACAGGCCATTTTTTTTCAAAGTTCCTTTTTAACACAGTTAAATTCTACTATGTCATTAAGCCGACACTTTTAACCCATTTTATGTTTCTCATAAAGTTTGTATGGGCTTGGGACAGTTAAACTTTTCATTTCACAAACCCCATGTTCTCGGTTGATATAAAGAACTTATACAGTTGACAGTGATAAATTTACGTGTTGTTCAATTTCAAAGCTTTGGAAATCGGTCACGTTGATAGATCGTCCCTTGGTAAAATGTTATAATCGTAGTTGTGACCATGCTTGCAATATATGTGCTCCTATATCATCTTTTGCATAATAAGTTTTCCCGAGACCTTTGTCCAACAAAGGTCAGATTACAATGTTACAAGCGCTATCAGAATATCGAAAAGAAACTGCGGGAAGTATGATAGGAGGAACAATTGCGAAAGGTATGCGGAGAAGAATGTAACACTTTGTTTGCATATAGGAAATGAAATGTCAAAGTTGTATAATGCATCACATACGCATATACTTGAGTGTAAAATGTTAAGCTTCATTTTCAGTGACAGGTTTCGGTTTCGTAACTTTGTAATAAAGTATTCAGGCAGCACGTCAGTTGATCAGTGAGTAGATGTCTAGGTTTTAATCTTCAGTAAGTACTGCCAGAGTAATCCCATGACATACGCGCTCGAATACATGAAAAGGTATTCATTCCAAAATATTTACTTACATTTACTTACGTAACAATATGAATTAGTTTTTTTTATGAAAGCTGATTGTGAACATTATTTTAATCTTCCTGCTTGGCTACTTGGGATCAGCATAAGGGGATTTCTAGATAGCGTTTTTGCAAGCGGCTATTGAATGTTAAATGCCATGTTTCATAAAAATTCGAAACGGAAATAACATTTTATGTGGATTTGTAATAAAAATACTCTCTCTCTCTCTCTCTCTCTCTCTCACTATGAGGAGTACTTCGTATGACATGTTTTTCATCCCTTGTTCTACAATATAGGGTAAGTGCACTAGAAGTCGGCCATGCGTCAGAAGTCGACCACTTTGTCTATACACTTTGGAAATAAGAAAACAAACTTCTAAAAAAAGGAAAAAAATACTCTAACGAATTGGTAGAAACATAATCTCGAAGTGGCGTAAAATCTAGTCCTGTATGTTAAGTCGGATGAACGCAATTATTCATTCAGTTTGTGGAATCGTCAACTGCACTCAAAAACTTCACATGAATGTTATATTTTCTTAAGAAGTGATAGACACATTATCCGTAAATATTTACTGTTTTTGTGTGTGATCGGTGTTGAAAATCAACTGGTGTGTAAGTTGTTCATGCTAGAATCTTAAATTTATTAAAATTAATTGATTTAATACTGTTAAATTGAAAAATATGAGGAGGCCGGACACTGAATCATATATTTTACGATATGTTCAGTTGCCGGCCACGGTGGCCGAGTATTGAAACTTCACTAGAAATGTTCTTTTGGTAATATTTCCAACGAAATGACGTCAAATGTTGACTATAAGGGAGAATTATTAAAAAAATACAGTATTGCTCAAAAATATTCAGTATTCGGCCCCATATAAACCATGAAAATTTACCTTGGCCGAAAATTGATGCAGAAAATTTTAGTAATCGGCCTCATCTAACGTTTTTTTATAGTTGTTCTTTATTTCCAAGGAAATGAATAACGAAACGGAGAAAGACGGGACTGGCCGTATATTACCAACTCTAGAATCTTACAGAAAATATAGAATTATAATGGCAGACCGGACCTGACGAGTACGACAAAAAAAGTCCAAGTTCCATATTATCTACTGAATGGTGCATTAAGTTATCTAAATGTGTCTTTCCTCTAAAGCATGATAATTAATTGAACACTATTCAAAATTTTTTGAAAGATGATGCCAGGGTGAATCCGTTTAGAACTAATCGTCTTGGAGGAACCTGGTTAAAATCATTCTTTAGAAGAAATCCTTCTTTAAGTTTAAGAGAAGCAGAAACACTACATAAATGCAGAGCAGCTGTTACTTCGCAGCATATTAAAAACTGGTCCAATGAACTCAAAGAATTTCTTCGATCAGTCAACCAAGAAGATTTGCTGCTCGATCCCAGGCGAATCATTTATGGCGCCGAAACTAGCTGCTGCCTTTGTCCCAAAACTCGCAAAGTTATTGCTCCTAGGGGCTACAAAAGCATTTATCAAGTGGAAGCAGTTGAAGAAAAGGATACAATCACAACATTGTTAACCTTTTCGGCTGATGGCAAAATACTACCACCCTTAGTAGTTTTTCCACACAAACACCTTCCTAAAGATGTTGTGGACAGCGTACTAAATGGTTGGATCCTTGGTAATACGGACTCTGGGTGGATGCGGAGCGAAACATTCTATGAATATGTGGCAAATTGTGTCAGTAGCTGGCTGGTTGAACAACAAGTACCAAAGCCTATTTTGCTGCTGGTTGATGGCCATAAATTCCATTTGTCTATGTAATTAAGTGAGTATTGTGATAAAGTAGGCATTTTGCTATATGCGCTGCCACCAAATACAACACATATTCTGCAGCTTACCAATGTCAGCATATTCAAACCTCTCAAGCAGGATTGGAAGAAGACAGTTCGCGGATGGAATCTAGGAAAAACACTTACCAGAAAGGAATTTTGTGCATTATTAGAAACTATAAAAAATGGTTTTTCCATTTAATTCTGAAGCAGTGGACTATTCAAAATGTGTGCAAAGTGTATTGGAGGATGCAAATGAAGAGGCAACTGACAACAAATATCCTTCAAATTTATCTAATGAAAGATTTGTGATTGCTTCATCTGTAATCAAAGAAGTGTCAGAAGATCTTGCCATATATGGAATCAATGTTGATATAGTTTTGAAGGTTTTAGAGGAGTCATCGAAATGTCAGAGCGAAGAGGCCACTAATAAGTTAACAGTCAATATGAATGTTTCGTCAATTCTTTGCCGAATGTTATTCGATATAAACGACGACGGAAAGTTGCGAGTGTCAATTTTAATAATGCTGAAGTCCTGATTCATCTAACAATATGTTCAAACATCTCACCGAAAACATGACCTGCTTAAGCTCAACTCCAAAGTCAAGTTGCAAAGATGATCAAAAACTGAACTTTGAATTGCGAGCCAGGAGGCTGGTTTTTTCTAATTATGGTGCAGCCATAGAAAAAACGTATGCTGCAGAAGCTAATAAGGAAAATTTAACTGCAGAACCAGCGTCTTTTCATTTAGAGATTCCCAGCACTTCTTCTGGACTCACATCACTATCAATTTAGTTGAAATTTTTGTTGTTACTCCTTTTATGTAATTCAAATCGGTTCGAACCTACATCCAGAAGATACTCTCTATCCACGAGCAGATCCTGTTCACCTTTATTTAGTAGATCGTACTCACCAGTCTCCCTACACCTATCGAAACATTTATTTTTTCCGGAACCTTTAAAAAAGGAATTAAAGATTTCAAAAATTACTAAAGCACCAAGTGCAATATCGTCTGAAGCTTGGAGAAATATATATAAGATAAAAGAAGAGGAAAAAATAGAAAAGATCAGACAATTAGAAAAGAGAAAAGAGGATCGTTTCAAAAAAAAGAAAATCGAAAGGCGCACAGACACCTGAAAGGAAAAAGAATAGAACGTGGAAAAACAGAAGAAAGCGATTAAGTGTCAGGGATGTGACAACGTTCTAATAAGCGACACAGAAGTGGCTGACCTAAAAAATATTGGGTGTGACAGCTGCCCTAGATGGTATCATCTAAAATGTTGTTCTCTATATCCTCTAAGTGATGAGAAAGCATCTGATGAGACATTTTCTTGCAAGATATGTGAGACCCAATAGCAAAAGAAGTGAACTTTGTCTGTAATGCCGGGTTTCCACCAAAGAGACAAAACAAAAAACACGGACAAAACATGTTTTTCTGAACAAAAACACGAATGTTCTGTAAAAACTGAACAGTTTCGCAAGCATTTTTGTCTCTGAAAACTGTTTTAGTAAACAAAACACCTTTTTTGTCCGTGTTTCTTGTTTTGTCTCTTTGGTGGAAACCCGGCATAACAACTTATGAAAAGTCGAAAAGTAGAATCATCTAAGTCAATATTAGAATTAAAAATACTTTGAAAGAAAGATGCTTGATTTATTTTAAATTAATTGTTTTTATTTACAATTTTCCATAATATATAATTTGATTGAAAAACAAATACAAAATGTCTCAAGTATAATATGTTTTATTTATGTTTCATGGATATTTCTTTGTAAAATAATGAAATATGCAAAATGGCCGGACACTGATACAAAAGAGGCCGATAACTAAATTTCAGGGGCCGACTACTGATGCAAAAGCGTAGTTTTTATAGAATTAATTATTAAGAAAAAAATTGATTCGTTACAAAGAATATTAAATATCAATTCCACAAGGAACAGCACAGGTTTACTTTTGGCTGACAAATTTATTCCGTAACTGTTTTCTCTGGGAAGTTATATTTAGCGAAAGTGGAAAAAATTCTTAAGTGGCCGACTACTAGTGCACTTACCCTAATAGCTAGTGAAATTCCACCGAAATTAATAGTTCAGATCAATTGTCTTCTATTATTCTTCAGTGTGTAGTGACTGCAAACATTTTTATTGCGAATTTTAGAAAAATCTGGTGTGTTAGTAAAAATATTATTCCTTTTTTAAAATTTTATGCAAACAAAGTGGATCTGAAAACAAAATGATCGGCAACAAAGTTGACACAATGTCTCAAAGTATGACGGGGGAGTATCTGAAAATCAGCACTGAAAGAGGAAGAAATTTCATATTATAGAGGAATTAACATTTGCCCACTCAGTTGAATAAAGGTTTTACTTAATTTTCCTAGACTTCTGCAGCTGTAATTTTTGATTTGTGACTGTGAATAATAATAATAATTATAATAGTTTTATTTGATACATCGAAGGGTTTCAAATAGTTACAGTGTATGGGTTAAATCTAGAGTTTAAACAAGGTCTTTACAGCTATGTTACTAACCAATATCAATTTCGATACGATTATTTGTATAAGAAGTTACATGTTATATCAAATTAGGCTAAATTAGTTTAAAACCAACTAGAACACTTAAACTAACTTTGGATAGTTTTTGCAACTAAAGATAAAGGAATGAAAAAAACTAATATAAAGGAATGTATAGGAATACGCTACCTTACGCTAGATTCAAAGACGCAATTAGTGAGTTAGTCGAGCGTGTGCATTTATCAAGGATCTTTCGTTGCAGATCATGACGTCGGGACTTTATTTGATTGATTTTTGCGAAATTGCGAAAAAATATTAGGGTTTGTTCAATATAATTTTCGGCATTTTTTAGAGTATTTGAAGTTGTTTAATATGTGATGCTGTGCATATTCGACAACCGTATAGAATAATAGCTTGCATGGCAGATTTGTATATAAGTAGTTTATTGTTTACAGAGAGAGAGAGAGAGAGAGAGAGAGAGAGAGATAGTTTAGATTACCTGTTGATAAGTGAGCATGAGGTGCGTATGTTTTTCAATATTTTGGATTTAGTGCTTTCGATTTGCGAGCGAAACGTTAACTTTATGCCCAAATGAATTCCAAGATGTTTAATGTCTTTGGATTTCTAAACAATGGATCCAAGAATATTGATATGGAAATTAGGTAGGTTTTTACATGCACGTTTTTTTGTAATGAAAATTGCTTGTGTTTTGTTCGAGTTTACTTTAATCATCCACATTTTACAAAATTGGTCTATGAGAGACAATTGCTTCAGAAGATAGTTACTTATTAATGCAGGGTCAGCAATGTTAGTGAAAATTGCACTGACATCAGCATACATAGCAATGTTACAACGTGGAGATTTTTCGGGATCAAACATGTAAACATTTTACAGCGTGGGGCTTCATACTGAGCTTTGAGGAACGCCGGCTGGTAATCACATTTTTTAGATAAACTTTGTGTTATTAGATTAAAACTGCGCGAGTCTTAAAAGGAATGGACAATTTTACATAAGAAGGCGGACAGTAAATTTAACAAGTTTGGAAATTAGACCGCCGTGGTATACGGTGTCAAAAGCTTTTTCGATATCAAGTGCTATGAGACCAGTTGAGTGTTTTGATATGAAATTATTACTGATATGATGAACAACTCTAAGTAGCTGATTAGTGTTAGGCATACCAGGTTGAAAACCGAACAGGAAATTAAGAAGAGTGGAAGCAGCTTGGAGTTCTTTTTGAATATGGGAGAGGATAATTACTAAAAGAAGAAAGCCCAGGATTTTTAACTGGCTTTAAATTTGGGATGCTGGTCGCGTTTTTCCAAGCAAAAGAAGCTTAGATTAAGGCAGCAGTTAAAAATAAAAGCAGCTAAAAACAAAACTTTCGGCAGGCCGTTATAACCAGGGGCAGATTTCAATTTCAAACTGTTGAGGTTTGATTTTGTTTCTGCAGGAGTACAAAAATCACGAAGTTGCAAATGGGTTGCAGCTGTTGTTATTTCATGGATTTCAAGGCCAGCTTTGAGACTGCAGAGAGGCGTAAGCTTGTGGGAGCTTTGAAAGGTGGCAGCAAATGTTTCAGCTTTGTCTCTTTCAGTATAAGTGACATCGCCATTATGATAGAGCAAGGGTGGAAGCATACGTTTTCTATTCTTCAGTAGCTTGAGCAATTCCAGAAATGATTTGACCCAGGTACCTGTTCGTTTAGCAAATCATTCCAGCGTTCCTTACGAGATTCAAAAAACATTTTGCGGATTTCGGTGTTCAGAGTGTTTAATTTGTTCATGGGGAATGACGAAAGATTTCATCAACAATGGGCATGACAACATTTTTCGTAGTAAAAATTTTTAATCGTAAATGGGCAAAAACAGAACCCCCTCACAATCCAAAATTTGAAAAATATTCTATGCCTACTATAACGCACTCAGCGCCCACGAAGGGTTAAAAACTTACAAAAGATTTCATAAACAAGCTGAAAAGATTATTAGCTATAATTTCGCTTGCTAGGTTTTTCAAATTATTTATTTCCATAGAAACACATATCAATCACTAGAATCCCCACCGCCGTAATAGGGTTAATAGTATCTTAATTTGATCTTGATTCCGACAAACTTCTAGTACTTATGCATCAATAGGTGGGTTTTTTGCACACCCGAACAGATTAAATTTTCTTAAGTGTATTGAATAAACTAACAAAATCCTGCACGTGTCACGTCACTAAAGCAGGCAATGTTAAGCAGCGGTTGTTTGTGGGCTTTTATGTAGAGTGAGCTGATAATAATAAAACGGCCCATAGACTAGAAACCTCGTCGACAACCTGATCTGCAATATGCGATATCTGCAACAAAATTTGCTGTCTGGGGGCTAGTTTCAGGTTGCATTTTTAATCTGCAACAGTTGCAGTAATTATCTAAATTTTTTGATATTTGGTGGGCGAGGCTAGTAGTCGACGACCACTTTGCTGCGTTTGTTGTGATTTTGCGACTAGAATGGAGATCTCATTCGAATTCACTGTAACGTAATAATTACATCATTTGAAATCACTGATTTAACGGACTGGATTGTGTATGAAAATGCTCAACAAGAGTCAGCTAGCATATCTCATGATTCCGTTAATGTTTTATATACACGGTGAAAAATATTCGGATAAAATTGATCTTCACAATGGTGTACTATTATATATCCTAATATTCGTATAGATTATATATGTTGACGTTGGATAAAATTGTTCTATCCTATTTTGGAATAACTTTTGTACGAGTTTCGTATAAACGGGTGGTTTATACCAAGATCGGATAATATTTATCATAAATTCATATAAAGTTCGTGGTATCGTGAAACGAATTATTTAGAATTACTTTTGCGTCGCAAGTCGTAAAATTCGTATTTCGAGTTTGTAAGCGAAGTTAATTGAACGCAAAAATGAACTCGGAAGTGTTTATTAAAGTTAGTTGTGAAAATTATTTGGTAGCCATAAGGAACAACTTTAATCACTACAGAAAGATTGTAAAACTTTGATTTTGGTGAATAAAGTATATATGAATAAAATCTATTGAGTTTTTTTTTTCAAATAATAAAACAAATAATCGTGATCCATCTCACAATACATAATTGAATTTAATGCTCGAAAGTTTTACTTGGTGTACTATGTCAAGTGTTTTCACAACACCTACTTTTATCTTTGAATGCATAAATATTCAATTGCTTTCATTCTATTTTCATCATTATGGATAATTGTTCCCAATATATATATATATATATATATATATATATATATATATATATATATATATATATATATATATATATATATATATATATATATATATATATATATATATATATATATATATATATATATATATATATATATATATATATATATATATATATAAATATTGTTGAAAATGGGTTAAATTTATCGTGTGACCTCGAAATTAGAATAATATATTTCTTATCCAAAATGCCCAACTAACAATTTGTTGAACATTTTGGGCGTGGATACGTTTCCATGCCTAAGGTTGCGCCTACAAAGAAACCAATGTTTCGAATTAGCGACTTTGTGGTTACGTCGTAGTTTCGAATTTGGAGCAACGCCGTTCAGTAATGACAACGAAACAAAGTAGTCATTGCATGGAAAGGGTTACGTTGTAGTTACTTCCTTGTGACGGCATTACCGCGACACCGCTTAGTAATGGTTTCGAAACATTATACCTAACGTGCGACTAAGAATATGACACTTATAGTCACAATGACGTAACAGCAACGTAAAATCTAAGTCACAATTTTCAAAAAGTTTCGTAATCGCGACGTTACATTTGGAATTGTTTCAAATTTACAAACAATCCTCTTGCCGATACTCAATATCTTTCTCTTTCACGCTCATAGCTATATGTATGATATACGAAGAGTTTATGCAAATTGATTATGTATGTGTTAAGTGTTTATACGATGAAGATAATATTGTATTTCAGCATATGTTTAATTATTATTATAATAATTGAAAATTTTGAATCCTATGGTGATAAAACACGAACGATTCAAACGTTACTGCAAAGGTAGTGTTGATACTCCCTAAAACTACCACGCGCCTGCGATTGTATCAGGCTTTAGCTAAAATAGGTCTTTTTTTCTTTCATAAAATATTCTATACTTTGTGCAAAAACTAAGTTTCGCACTATCAAACAAGTATAGCATGTTCAAACATGAAAAATCTGTGCTTAGTACTTCAATCAAAACTACTATTTTGGATATTTTTAGCTTCAAAGTAGTTTGCAATTCTTAGCCGCCATGATTGCCCAAATTTGTTCGCCATGATTGTCCTTTGAAGGAAATGATCCCAGTTAGTGCCTATATGGGTCATTTCAAGGTATTGTTGACACTTTGTGCCTTTGGATGTTACCGAATAGTAGTTCTGACTATATCGTACCTTCATAGTAGTTTTAAGAAGTCGTCGTTACTACCTAGTTTCTAATCTGAAATGCGCTCGAAACCCAAGGTGAAACAGTTGGTTTAACATAAATTTGGCCAATGCTAGGTGCGCTTTTTGCACCTCAGTCGAGAGCTGGTTAGAAAAGTACCATTGGAAACTGCAACAAGTGGAACAGTATTGTTTTTATTTTAATACTACAGTCGTGACCAGCTCTCGATAGAGGTATAAAATAATGCGACAATTATAATGAAATTTAATTGAAAGCTATTCTTTAACAATAATTTAAGTATAAATATATCGTACAACATACTTGTTGGCAGGAGTTGGATATTATCTTAAAAAGACCGAAAAATGTCTATATGCGATACAAAGGATAAAAGCGAAATCTTAAAAAAAAATGTTTAAGCATCGCTGGATTTTCTATTTTACTATTCGTTTTTTTTTCGCACTTTTACTTGGTATTTAACACACTACTGCAGTATGAATTCTGAATGCAGAAACTCAGGCTTTTAAATGCACGTACCTCAGATGTACGAAAGTATAGTTCACTCACTGTTGATTTTGTTGAAGTATTAGTTTGGGAATATTGTTACTTGGTAGTGCCATCAAAGTAACATAGAATCGAAATGTGCCCATAATGTGCCTAAAAACGTTTTCGAAAAACCAATATAGCTCTCAGCTTTATAAGAAGAAAAATTTGGCAGAGGACTAAAACGAATGACATGATCGCTTAGATGGCAAAGGTTGTAGACATTAGTTGTTATTGTATGCTGACCAAAAATGAATTTCTTTATACAGTATAGTAAAAAAGTTTTCAATCAATATTTAAGCTATACTAAGAAAAGAAAAGTATGCAACACTCTGACAAATCCTAACCACACAAGATAGTATAAGAAAATTCTTGTAAATTCTTTTCGGTAAACATTCTTTAAGAATAATAAAACCGATATGCTTTCAAAATGTTAGAAAGTTGGCATACTTCTAGAATTTTATAAAATCAAGTGTTCTTACAGTGCGGTGTATCTCAAAAAGCATACTACAATTACATTCAACTAAAAGACCCCTACCATTTAGAATCACATGTATATTTTTCGGGGGTCCAAATTATAAGAGGTTGTAATGTGTAAATACAGTAAATAATATAGAATGTCGAAATACATAAATGTGGAGTCGGCTACAACGAAATCTTTCATCATGCCAGCCGAAAGCCTCTCAAAGCGTGTTGATTGTTTGTGATGATCTTCTTCAGCTCGTCGTCTAAAATCTGCATCTGCTCTCTTCTTACAATTGATTCCTCCAAAAATCATGGTTAAATTTTCGTATCCGCCAATAAATGTGCATTTTTCGCATCCGTAATATGAGTTAAACTAAACAAAATCTTTATAAGAATACCAAGTAAGATATATATGTTGACAAAAACGTATAAGTAAATATACCTTTTACATATGCGCTGATGGTAGAATCGCAAACAAAACGCCTAATTTTCACTGAAATGTCACCCCCACTCACTCCCAATCACTGCCTGTATTAATATTGAAGATAACTCGTAACAAAAGGGTTGAGCAAATCTTTCGTTTCGTTACAATAAATTACGAATGTAATAATTGATGAGGTAACCATCTACATTAATGTGTAAGGATATACTCAGAAGATAGTCAATTTGTGATTAAAAATCTATAAAACTTTTTGCCAATTCATTTTGCTAATTTGCAAATCAAACGTATTATTTGAAAACTGAATTTCTAGTAAATTGGAATAGTTTATTTAATATTTTTTTAAAGGAATTAGCTGTCCCGAACGGTGGAGACTTTTTTATGAAACTCGTTTTGTGAGATTCCACATTGACGTTTAAAGAATTGTCAGAACGAAACCATCATGGACATAGGCGCCAATACGTAACCGTTACATGCGAGTTTCCTTGATAGGCATAGGAATATGAAAGGAAATATGTGTGGTAACTTTGACGTATAATGTGCCTTACTGGGATTTTGATTAAGTCGCAATGAAGGAACTAATCCCTAATGGACACATTGCCTGTAAAGACGCGTCGAAAGTAGTCTTTACCACTTCATTACTAAAATTTTGCCTATCAAGGAATTTTACTTTGAAGGAAAAATGACGAAACAATTCCTACTCGACATAGTATTCACGACGTATTCGCGTCAAAAAAGTCCATTTAGTAACAAATGGGCAGAAATTGTTAGTTGGGTGGTGTACATTTAATAAGAATGCGGTGCATTCATTTATATGTAATTCAGATACCGTTTATAACAGCGTCTTATTCAATTTATATGAATAATTGGTATTGATTTTGTCTTATCAGATAACATTTATCTTATCAGATTAAATTGATTTATCTTAAACAAACTTGTTGGATTGATACTAACTTTCGTTTGGACCTATATATATTCCAAAATTTATCAAATTTATCCGAAAATTTCTAACCGTGTACAGGACATATTTATGATCATAAAGAGTAAGTTTGGCATCAAGGGATGTTTAGTTCGTTTTCAGGTAAAAATATATATTTGAAAAAAAAACCATGCACCTATGCCAGTATTTTGTTTTACTACATCTTTTTTGTTATTAAGATTTAGATTTGCGACTAGCCTGAGAACTATCTGCCTTTCAGAATTTTCCACATTTTCAACCTTGGTATGCGTATTTTTTAGAACATCTCGAAAGACAAACTTTGCATGCATGTAATTACAAAGTTTTTTGTATATAATCATTAGAACCTCAAAAAAATGTTAAAATTGTTAAAATAACACTTTTTAAAATTTTTTTTGTTGTTTTTTGGAAAATTAACATCTTTCCGCCCTTTTCCATAGGAAATTTAACAATTTTCTACCATTTTCACGCTTTTTGTAGAAATTTAAACATTTTTCTCGATTGATCGTTCACGATTTGCTCAAATCAATCGAAAAGATGAATGTAGTACATTCATATAATATGAAAGTCAACCAAACAATATTTTTATATTTATTCAACAGAAAACTGAGAGCGTCAAAATTTCATTTATTTTATTAAATAAACAAAGATTAACTTCAATAATGATTTAACGATGGTTAATCTAAAGCAGATTCGGCGTTTTTTGACAGTATAATTAATACGAGTTGAAACAAACTGGAACAATTGCTGAATAAGCAATCATTGTTTCATTGGAAATTTCCTATTTATAAATAAACGAATAAATGTGCATCAACTATGAAAAATTTACTCGCTGTCATCAACGAGACCGAATCGAAAAAAGTCTATCAAAGAACCCTGATGTAGAATTTTACACCGACCTACCAGTGGATCACAAAATCAAACCAAATTTTGCACCAATGACACCATTAGATGCGGAACGTTCATTGTCCATTTATAAGTACATTTTATCCAGTAGACGTAACTCTCCCCTCAATCACAAATTGCAATGCTCAATATCCTGCAACACAATAATTTTTTTGACGATAAAGATTATTCAGAATGAAAAATGATACAGAATGAAGTTTTCTTTCTCAGTTTTTTATGTTTGTTGCTCTATTCAATGAACATCTGAATTAAATTGATTTAACATTTTTTATAACAATTTTCGGTCTTTTTTTCTAACATTTTCACAAACATTTTTAGCCCATTTTATATAACATTTTTTTGAGGCTCTAATAATCATTGTTGAGCGAAATGTGTTCCATTCATAATAACGAAACTTGACGCAAATTTTTTTCATTTTTCAAAAATAAACAAAATCAAAAATGTTTGCATGGGAGAAACTATTAAAAAACTCTAGCGCAGCTGAACCGCTAGAAACACTAATGTTCGAAGAACAGTAGAAGAATCGTGCAGGTTTTGAGTGCATACTCCACCACATGTGCTGCTTATTACGGCCAAACTGTTTCAAATGCCACGTTTTACTTTCGTCTTAAGAATGCATTATAACTCATATGGTGGAAGGTTTCAGATATTACCACTGGCATGAATTTCAACGTTTATGAGAGCAAAACACGGGTTAATTATATTCGTTATCAGTTGCTTATTTCACATAATTTTGAAAGCAGCATCTCATATAACATCAATGAAGAAAATGCTCAGTGCCTGCAGCACTGTAACTGAAGTTGGTGTTTGGGGCTGCGATCCGAAAAATTTGCAGAACTTTGCGAATTGTAACATCGGTTATTTATTTTCATTGTAAATGTTTCCGGTATGTATACTAACTGTAAGCATTTATTGATACAAAAGTAGCACAACCGACTCGTGCTGGCAACCTTTCGCCAGTATCAAAGCCTAGAATATATCAAATCTGCTTCACGTTGTTTAATTACATTCGAAGTTATAGGAGTATAAAGAAATTTAGGGTTACCTGAAGCGAGTTTTTTCAAAGGATCGAAAGCTTAATATTT
>OX376372.1:66351063-66426063 GCA_947369275.1 Nemotelus nigrinus
AAACTTTATTTTGCTGCTGTAAGTGTAAAAAAGCCATTTGCGAAGAACACAAGCTTCATGTATGCAATAAATGCATTTTTTAATTTTGTTCAGTTGCTTTATTTATTTTAATAAGAATAAGTGTAAGTAATAATATATAAAAAAAAATGTATAAAACTTTGAGTTACATTATTTTCAAACCAAAAAGTGTGATTTCAAACGAATTTTCGACCAAAAAATTGTACTTTTTCTGTTGTCATAATAATTATACTTTTTTTAAAGTTTCATTATGTCCTTTTGTTTCTTTTCATCTACTATATGTCAAAAAACATTTTGTACAGTAGAATTTTCTTAAACTTATTTAATAAAAAGCTATGATGTTTTAAGTGAATACGTGTATTTCTCGTGTTTTGTGTCGATTTCCATTAAATAACAATAATACAAATTCATATATATCCATCATCCAATGCACGCTCTTTTTCTATAGATATCGATCTACTCTCGTGAATTTTTTCAGATTTTAAAACGATTCGAAGTATGGTAAAAAAGCGGCAGGACTCCGTAGACCCAGGTGTGTCTAGGGAGGTGCTCCAATTGTAATGTGTCTGGGGAGGGTTAAAACAAAAGGTAAAAAGCATTCGGAGTGTCGATCGGCGGGAAATAAAAAAAGTCGAAAAAAGCTAAAAATCCCACCCAATTAATACGTACCTAGCGTTTGGTAATTTGACCAGCTACATTTTTTGCGAGATCAAGAAATCATGTTGCCAACTATTTTGAGCATGGTTATAAAGTCGCAGGACGAAATGATTATGATAGGAGCGGTAGGTATTTATAATTCAACATGAAACATAAATTAATTGAAAAAAATATATGTTTGCAGGAACCACCTTTGCATATTGCCAAGAAACGGCGAACCATTGAGGAACGGATGGAAGAGAGGAACAGCATCCAGAACGATGCTGTACAATGTTGGACATCGGAGATGATGGATGAGACAGCCTTATACGCAAACCGATGTAACAGCTGTATGCAAAACAAGCAATAGACCACATATTGGTAATGAGGCAGTTGGAAAAGTTGACGTTCAGCTTCGCTGCGTCTCTACCAACAGCAAGCTTCGGAACGGAGCCTATGTAGGATTTAAATACATCGACAGGTGTTGAAGCGTCGTGAGATGTAATACGTTTGAAAGAAGCCCTGCCAGTGCAATACGTAGCGGTAGAAGGGACTTATGAAACTATTGCTGATTTATTGTAGTAGGAAAGTAAATATAACGAAGCTTGAGTACGTAAGCATTTCAAAATAATATTAAAATTTAATTATTTTCTGTTTAAATAAATCTAATTAGAAGCAGATAGCTTCATTTTTTTATTAATTTGGGATAAATGATTTTGATTTTACGAATTATTCTTACACTTAGCGTTAGGTGCAATGCAAATTGGACTAAAACATCGGCAGGGTTTCAGAGAAATAATAGTGGTGAACTATTAATTATCAGTGACTCCTGTTAATCATAATTTATTATTTATAGCTTATCTTCGAAAATCAGTATATACAACCCTTATACGCACAATTGCTGCCTGTTTATGATAACTACCAATTTAAAGTTCTTTAGAAGGATCTATAACTAAGCTACATGTGCCTGAACGTACAGAGAGCCACAGGATCAAACCTAGTGAGAGATACAATGGACAAAACTTACTTACAGGAGTCAACTAGTTCGTTACGTTGATCTAATTGACCTAAGACTTACATTTCTTATCGAGAAGCTCCAATACGACATCGAAGCCGACCGACCCGGCGGAAGAAAAATAAGCAAGGGCGAAATGATGAATATTAGTAATGGATATTAACTACTTATATATACACTAAAACATTGAACGTATAATCCATTGAACTTGAACTGAATTATAGCTAGCTTAACACTTATTTGGTATATATATATATATATATATATATATATATATCTATATATATATATATATATATATATATATATATATATATATATATATATATATATATATATATATATATATATATATATATATATATATATATATATATATATATATATATATATATATATATATATGGATTGTACTGTAATAAGAGTCTCTCTCTCTCTTCTTTCCGGTTTAAGTAGCAAGTAGTCAAGAGCATGTGCTGCGGAGTATAAATAAATCTTTAATTATACTTTTAATCCGGCGTTTAATTAAAAAGTCTATTAAGCAGACATAACACATAAGGTACAAATATTTCATATACCCGTATATACCTGTTTGAAATTACGTGAAAAATAATTTTCTAAAAATGCATGCCATCAATTTTGTTGCAACGAAAATGATCTGAGACCACCTATTCCAAAGCGTGTGCTACCTCAACGAAAACAAAGTTCAAATCAGATTGCAATTCAAGTTGCAATTACCTTCTGCATCTGTGGCAAATCAATTGAGATCCAGTCGACGACCAGATCTCTGTATCTGTGGGCCGTTTGAGAGTGTTCTAAATGGTTCGTATCACTGCTGTTAACACTCCGTAATTGAATGAATTGGCTTAGCACTCCGTAGTTGTCAATTATTTTACATCAAATCTTGTAGTTTTTCAATGCACATTACATTGTAGATTATTTCATATGCAAGTTTCTCTCATTTCGCAAACAAACACCAAGAAATATAATGAAAAACACAAATTTTATATACTAACAATATATGTAGTTTATATTTACTAAATAAGGTCCTATGCTGCCGCCGACAAAGGACGGACAAAGTACAAAAAGTCTAAAGTCAGCTGAACGAAGCTCCGGGCGCCAATGACATACCAACTGAGCTGATTAAATATCGAGAGACGTCACTACATCAAGCAATGCATATTGCACTCATGGGAGAAGAAGGTGGTCCCAGAAAACTGATGGAGAGACATAATATACCCCATTTTTAAGAAAAATGATACGAAAACTTACAGCAATTATAGGCGTATAAAATGATTGAGTACATTTAACAAAAAAATCTCTTCTAATCCTTCATGAGCGGTTAGCGCTATAAGCTAAAGCCATCATCAGATAATATCAGTATTGTAGAATGCGTAATCCGATCGAGGTTATACTTTCCGAACGTGTGCATGCATTTAAGTAGTAGGTCTATTTGAAGTTATAATTAATGTTTCTTCAACTCTTTGGTGGTGGCGGGCATTTTATTGATTTTTCAGGTGGAAAGAATAATTTTGAAAAAACAAATATGAAATAATTAAGCTGTTAATGTTTTATGCTTTGCGAATTTTTAGCATTTATGCTTTGAAGAAGACAAAGATTGTTTTTAGATTTGTGATAGCTTCTGACAGAAACATCATATCATTTTGAAATTTGCAAGACTTATTAATGTTTTACCAGGAGTATACACAAGTATTTATGATCACAGACACGTGATAATAAATCGGAAAATCAACGAGTCTCCTAAAAAATTATCACTTTTCAGAAAACTAAAGCGAACGATTTGTGAATTTAATGTTTTTTTCCACCACATCAGTTTGAAATTTCCCAAATCTCGCATTACACAAAAACAGCAAGCCTTTATAAAATTATTTTTTTTGGAGCTTTTTCTGATCACAAGAACTTGTGACCTTATTGTGTGCATTGGTTTTGAATTGGAACTGTCTGATAGAAGTTATTTAATAATGCGGGCAACCCTGTTGCAGTGGCCATTGTGCAAATTTGACGATTTACGCTCTATAACTTCCAACTTAGTCATCAGTTTTCAACTAAACTCAATTCAATCAATCATTTTCCAATTTTCGCGTCACACAAGAACGGTAACCCTAATCACCTGTTTTGAGTACTTGAAATTTATGTTTGCAACAACTCGAAAGAAATATGTAGGACCCGGTCTAATAGAAGTTATTACAAAATTAAGCCATCATATTGCAAAGAAACTCTTACAGTATTTTAGCCTTATTTTACGTTAAGTTTGGGACGCTTTTGTTGACAAATAAGAAATGGGTAATATTTGACATGTTTTTGTTAAAATGTGCTGCCATTAAATTTACGAACTATAATAACTAGTAAATAATAAATATTTAAACGATAAATAATTAAATTTTTGCATTTACACCGACTCCTTTATATGGCTCAAGATGAAATTCACAAGGTCAGCTGCCCCCAATGTGAAGCATACTTGTTATATTTTTGGTTGTGCTGTAACCAAAAGGCTATTTTCGTACCAACATATGCTATCAATGCATTTTCTAATGAAAATAAGGGACCATTGTATAAACTTTTAAATTTTTGGAGCTTCAAAAGACTTTCTATCTCTTTAAGTTCCGATGCAGTCACCGGACGAAAACAAAATTTGCAGGGTAGGTTGACTTCAACGTGAAGCTATCGTGATAAACATTTAGTTGCAACGCCAGAAAATTTTTCTGTTAGGCGATGCAAAGATTAAATTTTTAAATGATAGACATTTTATTCTCAAAATATGCAACAATTGTTTTCTTACCTGAATTTTGAAACTCTTGCGTGTGGTGACCCTGTACATCATTCTTTTCTATGATTTCCCATGCAGTTATTTTATAAAGGTGTTATGCAACTTTTTTGTGTTGGATATAATAGAGAGAAAGAGCATGCATTCTAAATCTACACTTTGCCATTTATTCTTTTCGAAAATCAGTCTTTCTGGCGTTAAATTCTTAATTTCCATCGTCACTACTCATAGATTGTACTCTCGACGCTGCTGGCTACGGGCCGCTCATTTTAAGGTCTTACTTAACACCAATGAAAATATTAAGCTTTAAACATCTCTAACGTTTAGTTTTTCCTAAAACGATCTTATTTTAATGACTGCTCTTTTACTTTTTTACTGAATTAAGCTTATTTACGCTACATATCATGTTTGTGGTGTGTCCTTTTGACTAAGAAATCCACTACCCGCAGGTGTGTAAGTTATTTCGAATAGATTATATTGGAGCATATTATAAAAGTATGTCTCTTGACATTTATTTCTAAAGTCACATTTAACAATATTCAACATTATTCAATTCGTTCTGGAATAAAATTTACTATTTTAGACTGATTACTAGCCTTAGTAACTTGATTATTCAAAGTGAATTCATATGATTCAATGTGAGTTTTTTTTCAATCTTTTGGTAGTGGATTCGAGCAAGGACAAAACGCTACTATTTATATTCGCTCGAGTGTTATATCTACTACTACAAGTAAATAATCGGAATGGTCTTCCAATGCCGCATCCATTTCGTTTTTGTAGTTTCCGTTAAAAACCTTCAATAAGGGAGCGTGAAATCACAAAATGTATCAAATTTTTTATATTTGCATGAATAAATCCGAATGTCAATCTTAAAAACAGGTACAAAACATATGTCACTTAGTCGATTAAGAGTCAGTGTCGTCCTCAGTGTGGACAGATACCAGTAACCGATACCATTTCAAAGTCGATCTAATGAAATGTTGCGAACAGTCTGCAGTTTTGTCGTATTAAAAAAGCGTTTTGCGCCTTTTTCATTGCATGAAACAAGACAATGAAACATGTGTGGATGCTTTGTTCTATTATACATTCGCTGCTTTGTTCTATGCAGCAAACGAAACAAAAATTTCATATTGAATTCCTCGTTTTGTTGAAGCGAACGTAGTATCCCTATGTTGCCTTATTCGAGATTTTGGTTTATCTTCAGTACCTTTTCCGTTTCACGGTTGGCTCGCTACTTTGTTAAAGATTAAAGAGAAATTTCCCTTACGGTTTGTCCGGATACGATTTGGTTGCCCACTGCGCCATGAATCCTCCAAAAGTTCCTACCAAAATTATTAGTGTGGTTTCGCTTTTACGATTCCGACATTCCGCGTGAATAGAACCTAGTGAATTTGTAAATTTACAAAACGATACCGCATAAACTCGACTGAATTTAAAGTATTCAGGTGCCGGTGGAAGTAGTTGGAATAGTTTTGTTGCAGTCATAGAATTGTATAAAAAGCTGTTTGAAGTGAATGAACTGCGAGAAGTTATGCAAATGTATGCTTGTCCAATAGCAATACTTTTGAACTTTAAACTATCAAGCGGAAGAAAATTTTATGATTGTGGCAAAATTTACGATGCATTTCGATCAAAGTTGAAATTTAAAGAGTGATAATCTACTGAAATGTGTCTTTAATTTCAGGCACGTCCAATTTTTGGTCACTTCATAGGAGAATTACCATGGCGAGTGATTTCAATCAGTGTCAGAACAAAACGTTTTATTATCGGCAATTATTAATCAAATATCGAGTTTATCTGTTGTTTTGTGTGAATGATGTGATATATCATCAGTGACCTGAAAACCGGTACTTCCGTAGAGTTAGATAGATAGATCTTGATGAGACTCCTTCATTTTACTGACAAAGACTAAGCACAAGAAAAAGTTGTCTGAACCATGCCTTGGTAAGAGCTTAAAACTTATGCAAAATTGTAGGAATAAGCTGTATAAGCTCGTTGGCATTGTTTTTGGGGGATGATTAAAATTGATAAATTTTTATTTTTATTGAAAAAGAGGAAATATACATCTGCTCTTCTATTCAGTAAGAATATAAAGTAATCCCGGAATTTTAGCGAAAGCCCAAAAGTTAGCCCGGATTACGTGAAAATAACGATCCCAAAAAATTCTACCATTCATTAAAAAAGCGTAAATCTATTGGTTATCTATATTCTAGGATGTTGAATGATTCCTCATTTATTTCTCCTTAACATATTTAGATCACTGACTATATTTTATCCGAAACTCTTACGCAATTTTGTTGCAATTTGAGACATATACCTTTTACTTTTCTAAAGGATGCACTACTGTGTTTCCAAGTATCGAGAGCTTTCTAATTAAGACAAACTACATTGCGTTCAAAAATGGCTTTTGGTTTAGCTCCCAAATATATAGACAAAGCGAATAAAACACTCATGGTGGTTTGCTCTGGCTGCTGTGAGCAGATTATTTACGCGAAGTGCATTGGAATGCACTCACATGTTGCAGCACTTCTGCAATCAATCTTCGTCATCTAGTTTATATTGGTTTTGTTCAAAATGTAAATCCAATTCCATGGTATCTTTTGTTGATCAACTGCGCTTTGCGAAACTATTGGTGGACTCTGTTCAGGCCAAAGTTAACGCTTTGGGCGGCAGGCCCGAATCAGCCCCTAAACAATCAAACTCACTGGCTTCAGTAGCCTATACGGAGCAAAAGATTACATCACCTAAGTTCCTATCGAAAGTTCTGCCAAACAATCAAAGTGATTTGCCGATGTCACCAATTTTAACTCTAGATGAATTTGAACAGCATCGACTACTTCTTCAGCAACAGAAAAATCAGGCGGTCCTCTATAATAGCTTCCGATGATTTTGTCTGTTTGTCTGTCTTTCTGCTGATATTTTTAGCAATGAGCTCTTTTCCCCACATAATATATTATGATTTGTGATTTATCAAATAAAGCAGACGTTGGTGAAGTCCTAATTGTCATTCGCAAATCTCTGTTTAGTACGCTCAATGCAAGCTTCGTGAAGTCTCACCCTGTTGAGTACGTTGCTGTTCGTATTTTTTTTTCACATAATATTTGTTTATTACTTGTATCTGAATATGTGCTTTATAGTGCATTCCTTTCCACTTATGAATGTTTGTATTTAGCGAGCTGTCAGTATTTATTATGTCTTAATATTCCTATTATCCTATTGTTCTATGTGGTGATTTCAACTTGCCTTATGTTTGGTGAGACCTTTCGTCTTTAACCATATTGTCTTCAAATGATTTTCCCATTTCCCTCTCATCTTTTCCTTCTTTTTGTTCTTATTACCTTTACTTCTTATTTTCCTCTTCTTTATGCAAAAATGTAGGAATAAACAATATAAGCTCATAAAAGAGAAAGATGAGGCATCTGTTCTTTTATTCAGTTAGCATATAACGTAGTTATTGAACAAGTTTTAGAAAAAACCCGGGACTTTACCGGAATTAAACTAAAATAACCGGGAAAAATATAATTCAACCCCAAAAAATCTAAGAATTTTTAAATTTAAAGCTCTACTTCTTACGTTGATCTTGGCCCTCATCATTACCCTTTTCCCATCGATTTTTGTACTAACTTTTTTAAACAAATTGCTGCTCAACTTCCCGCTGTCAACTGATTTTCTTTCTTTTTTGGGTTTGAAATCAATGAAGCTCTTTTTTTACCCTCTCCTTAATTTCCTTGTATCTAAATTTACACCTCTGGCTCTTACTTGTCGTGGTGCTTGTCTGTGGCTTTCACCAAATGATGAATAATAATGAATTTCTTTACAGTTCAATAATGAATTTCTTTATAGTTCATCTTTTGAAGCTTTTCAGCGCTATTGGCTTTTGTTGTTATTGGTCGAGTAGTGGCTAGAAGCAAAACGTCTGTGGCTAGAAGCAAAACGTCTGTACTTTGCCCATATTGAGCTGCGAATCGAAGCCCTCCTGGTCCCTTAACAACTAATTAATTTTCTGATATTTTTCTTCTAGGAGAAACTACAGTTTCTATTCCTCAAGATATTTTTGATTTGTCTGTTAAGTTCTTTACTTCTCCCTTTTCGTCTCATAACATTTCTTCGAAGAACTCTGCTTCGGCTGTGTCTTCTCATGTGATGACTAATCCTCTGAACGTAAAAATCTTAATATCCCCCTTTGATCCCTCTGCAAACAGTAACCTTGATGGTAATCGTAATGTGTTTGTTAAGTCTCTTGCATCCCTCCAGCTGGAGAACTGCCAATGTTTTATCGATTTTAAAGTCGGAAAACATTGGTAATTTGGCTAATTATAGTCCTATATCAGTGGCGTGGCGTTCATGGAAGCAAGGGAAACATTGCTTCCCTTACATTTTACTGATATATATTTTAAATTAATTTATTTAAAAATCAAGAGAAAAATCATGGACAGGAATTTTCTAAATAAATTTTCCCAAAAACTCATAGTGAACATCTTGCACGGCTAAGGTGGTAACACCACCGAATGAAAATATTGAGAGAACAAGACGGGTGGAAGCAACTAAAAAATTGCTTCTACGAGCATTAATTTCACTTCATGTAGACTGCATTGTGACGTCATTCAAAAAAATATGCTTGTACTGGCTGTTTGGAAGCAATGCAGAAATTGCTTCTTAGGGGAAATTCTCGTCTCAAGCGAGAAACTGAGAGAGAAGCCGCGTACATATGGTTGCTGTGGAACTTATTGTGACGTTCCCCATATAATTTGCTTGTGCGTATTTTTTTTTTTTTGAATGAGAATGTTTGCTGTAGTACCTACACACTATGTGAATTTTTGAATGAATTTGAACTACGAGATGTTTTAAGGGTTGCCAGAGACTGCTTGACTGTAGTTCGGTAGTGAAATTTCTGCTATATTTTACATATAAATTTGGTGAAGGTATTTTTAATTGGTGAAGGTAATTATTTCACCAATAGTTTAGAGTATTGTTGTAATTAAATTGATTTGAATTGTTTAGAATTGAGTGCGTAGAATTACTTTCTGGAATCGCATGACTTTTTAATTTTATACTTAAAATAGTGAGAGTGCAATCAAAAGGTTGATGTATTTATTTGTTCCGTAAATAGCATGGATTATAATTGCATAATTAGTGACCTTTTTAAATTTCCTTTTGGATCTCGATCTTTTGCGGATAAAAAGGAACTCATTGTTTTTTACTCTAATGCAAATTCACAGAGAAAATATTTTTGAATATTCTATCAACAATAAATCAGAAAATAGTTTAAAACAATTTTATAAATCAGTTTTTTTAGTTCTAACATTGCAAGTAATGAATGCAAAAGAGAATGTTACAAGAGCGCCCGCAGAGCGCAGTTTTTCTTCCTTAAAAAGGATTAAAACTTATCTCAGGAATAGGACAGATGAACAGTGACTAAGTGACTTGGCAATACTTTCCATAGAATAGGTTTTCTTAAAATAATGTTTGAGCGAGTAATGTTTTCAAGACGTCATAGATGAGTTTGCAAAAAAAAACAAAGGCAAATTGCATTAAATTTAAAATAGAAGTATGCATGAATTTTCTTTTCAAATTTGATTTATAATAGATTTTTTTTCAGCTGTCACTTCATTTATTTTAAATTTACTAGATTTTTTTTTAAATATAAATATATATTTTATTCGTTATGGGAATGTTGTTACTTTACTGTTATTTTTTATAAGTACTAGAATATTGAAATTTTCTTTATGCGTATAAACATTTAATTTGCATAATCACTGTGGTTGTTATTGTTGCCGTAGCTATATTTGCAAATGCTTTATTTACATAGCTTGCTGTTGCAACACAGCTAATTTATATGTTTGCCAATATTTAATTTTTGCAAATATATATTTAATGAAAAAATAATTATATATTGGTGGCATGCGAATTAGTACTGATAACAATACAGTATAAGTACTCTCACGTCCATGCTCGTAATTCATGGAAGCTTTTGTATTTGCAATGTTAAAAGTAGCTAACAAGAGGCGTTCCATTAATACGTAACAAATTTGAAGAAAACATAGCCAAAGTCAGTCATCGAAATGAACTAATTGCTTCCCTAAGGTAAACTATCACGCCACGCCACTGTCCTATATCTCTCCTGTCGTGTTTGCTTTAGTTTCTTGAGCAAATCGTTCATAAAAGAAATCATAATGCTTCTAGCCACTTATTTTCTAAAGAGCAACATGGACGCATTAAGAGATTAATTTATTGGAATCCACTAGGTTTGTCACATGCACTTTGGACAATGGTTTACAAGCTGCTGTGATTTATACTGACTGCGCGAAAACATTTGACAGGGCAAAATGTTAAAAAAGGTATATAATTCTGGTGTTTTCAGTTCCCCCATATCCTGACTTTCTCCTTATATTCAAAATTGCACCTGTCGTGTTGCTTTTAATGGTTGTTCTTCCTCACCTTTGTGTCTTACTTCTGGTGTTCCCCAAGGTTCCATCCTATGTCCCCTTCTTTCCACGTTATTTATCAGTAACCTTCCTTGTAACTTTGAGTCTGATTCTCTTTTGTACCCTAAAATTGTTCGTGCTTTCACTTCATTAAATGTATTTTGTAATTTACAATCAGATATTTTTGTTTTATGTGATTGGTCAACTTGCTTGTTTTTGATGTTTCTAAGTGTTTTGCGATGTCTTTCTTCTTTCCATTTCCTTTGACTACTTTTTGCCTGATAGTCTTTTGAAGCAAGTAGATTGGCATAGGGACCTTGGCATCATTTTTTCTCTTGTCGTCTCTAATTCTTCGATGGTAATTGGTTTCATTCTGTACTGCTCGTGCTTTGCAACTAATATTGGCGCATGTGATCATCATTTTATTTCCCTTGTTTATAACATTGTAGAATATTGCTCCAAGTGTGGTCTCCTCGTTTCGTGAGTACTTAGAAGCTATGATTAGCATCAGTTTGGTTCTCTGTTCATGTCTTTTCAATCTTTTAAAGACATGTTTTAGATTTGTTAACGTAGCTACTTCATTGTGTTTATTGTGTTTTTTCTTTTTCTTTTCCGTCTATTTTCTAACTTATAGATTTTTTATGCTATCATTTTCTAATTGGATTGTTCTGTTAGATGAGATTCGAATAAATCATTAAATAAATATCTTCACATAAATAAATATCTTCAACAGCTTTTATGCAACATACAACAATATCACGTGAAGTCATAGAGAAAGCTATTATGGAGCTAGATTGTAATAAAGTTCCTTATTTTGATTTTCTTCTTCCAATTTTCCTGCGTGTGAGTGTTTATAATCCTTTTGTATTTTATTTTTAAAGGGCTCTTGGTTTTTCCATCTTTTCGGAAGTCTTTGGTAATGTAACTCCCATACCCAAAAAAGGCGATTGATGCTCTGTCAGAAATTATAGGGGTAGTGCCATTTTATTAACTCTTCCGAAACTATTTGAAAAGGTTGTTTATCAAAAGCTTTTCCTACCTGTTGATCCGCGTCTAAATGAACAACAGCATGGCTTTATAGGAGGTTACTCTGCTACTACAAACTTGAAAATACAAGTCTCGAACTTTATGTGCGAAATGGAGAAAAGTCACCAAACTGACACAGTCTACACAGGCTTCAGTAATACTTTCGATAAAGTTGAATAATATACCCTTATTCGGAGTCACAGAATTCGAAATTTCGTAGTCACTGAACTTCTACTCAGCTGGCTTAGCGCAATCGAATCCAATCCGCAAAATTTCAAGGATTTTTACCAGGAAATATTAGTAGCCAACAACCCTCTTCTTTTCAACATATTCATATCTGAACTATCATACATCTTATCAAATATAGATAATTTACTTTGCTCTGATGGCTTGAAGTCTCACGTCATTGAATCAAAGTGTGATGCACAATTTAGCTAGTCGCATAATCAGTGGAGTATTGTTAACGAGCTGTGTCTTAACATGGCTAAGTGCTAAACTATACGTTTTTCCTGCAAAAAAAATAATAAAATAAAGCAATAACATATACTTTTTTGGGGACGGTTTACTAGCTCTAGTTGATAAAATTATATTGGATGAAAAACTCCGCTACTCCTTATAATATGATATAATCACTCCTCATGCAAGCAAAGAAGGAGGCTTTATAAAACAACGTGTCACAAAATTTCATAACTTATGGGCTACTAGGTCGTTATTTAGTACACTCGCACGACCTCTCCTTGAATACGCTTTTATTGTGTCTGGAGCCCAGCTTTTGAAATTCATAGTGACAGACTCGATTCCGCACAAAAACAAGTTTTAATATTCACTTTATGAAAATATATTATGCAGAAATTTTCAATTGCCTACCAATATATAAATTACGAATCGGTCATTTGAGCTTACTGTATCTGTGTGCTTTACATTTAATGTAATTAAGTGTTTTACTAGAGCTAATTACTTGAGCATAAGATGGTTATGACTAGCCCAATCAGACACACAAATCAAGTTGTTTCAAGAGTATCCTCATTCAACCGCATATACATATACATATACATATACGTATTGCAAACTATTCAACGATATGTGTCAATAAAATAGTTTTCAAGTTATATTGACAATTTCACTTATCAAAGGTCTTTCTTATACTTAATGTAGAAAAATGTAAATGTTAAACTATGTCAAATTTATTTATTAAGTTTCAAACCTTGTTGACATCTATCCTTTGTAAATGAATTTATCTATTTATTTATTCATTTATTTGTATGTTTATTTGTTATGTTATTATTGAACCTTGCTTGGTGATTGATCACTAAAAGAAAAACTCTTGGTTGGTTCAACTATTTTGAATAGTATTACAACGATTCATTCAAAATCGTTAAACGAACTACGGTAAGAAGTTATTTTTACTATGTTAATATAGTTAATTTAACGATATAAATGCAGTTGGTTCTGGTTATACAAAAAATATCGCAACGTTCATGAAATCAACTGTTTTAATTGTTTCATAACCACGAAAAATAGTTGATCAATAGAAAAATATTCATCAATTCACTCAAAACTTCAACGTTTCGAATTATCAACAGTTTTTATGGTACTAAAACTACTTTGCAGTAGTTGATTTCAACAAACGTAATTCAGTGAGCAACGTCTTTGGAATTATTCTACGCAAAATAGAATGGTTTCAACATTTGGACGTTTTTCATGCTCCGAATGAAATTGTTTATCAACCACGCGTCATGGTGCATAAAAGTAATCAACGATTTTCTTATGGTTGTTTTAACTATAGCCCTAGTTGATGCAAAAACAACTAAGGAAAACTGTTGATTTTTCATACTCCTCATACTCATACTCCTATTCTATCATAGAAGTTTCATATGCTACATGGCAAAATTGTGTTCGGTTTGCTGTTCGATATAATTCATATTCATGTTATGCTGTGAAGCCTTTATATTACGTTGTATGACGCTTTTTATGCAGTTGATGCTGTAAACACATAACAGCGGCATTGCGGCAGCGGCGCCACTGAAGGAGGCGTGAATGCCGCGAATTTGGTAAATCACAATGCAGTGACAATGTCGCTGTCAATGCAACCAAGGCACCAACCAAATTAATTTTTTTTTCATTCATTCATTTTATCAACAATTTTCATAGTAAGCGAACCATTCTACAATGGTTAAATTCAACAAACATAATTCCATTTTTTATTTCGTACTATGTATATTGTTGGAATGCCATTGTTTGTGGTTACTTACTTTTTTTGCACCACGGACGTTGTTTATCAGCCACGCGTCATGGTGCATAAAAGTAATCAACTATTTTTTTATGGTTGTTTTAACTATATTCCGTAGTTGACGCAAAAACAACTAAGGAAAGTTGTTGATTTTACCAAGATTTTTCTCTCAGTGATTACATTAAATGTGCTGAGAAGTGTGCTGTTATAGTAAGATGCCTCCAAAGATATGGCCACAATCAAATAAACTCAAAGTATGCGAGTATATCATGTATTAAGTTCTGTTTTGGAAAATAGACTACAATTTTTGCGTACTATTTTTATCTATCATAGCTTGAACTTCAAAGTTCTGGGATTTTTCCCCAAATTAATAACTAATTGAAAACTTTATGAAACGATAGGAAAATATAAACAAAACTAAGTACTGTTTCTTTATGTCACACCTACATTAACTTCAATCTGCCATACTTTGCCTCTGGCTGTTTTATGCTCTTGAAATAATAGCAATATCTTATCAGCACGTGTATGTTTGCTTCCTAAGCCTAGCAATAGCATCCCTTTTATCTTACAATGAACTCTGTTTGTTCTTCTTGAAGCTGATTTCTGCATCACCGATTACAATATCGAACAACGACCCCAGCGCAAATGTAGATCACCTAAGCGGTACAAGGTTTTTATACCAACTAAATATGCCTGGCTCTTTATCGATCTCAATGGAAATAGCGACAGGTTCGACTGGAAAGGAATCACGTTCAGCCCTTGGAAGAAAGTCAGCAACAAAATTAGCAGTAAGAAAAAAAAGAATATTGTAAAGAAAAAATGTATATATCCAAATGTCCCTACCTGCGATATCCCCTTCAACCACAAACCTTACTCCTTATCTTCTCCTAAACCTCTTCTTCTCAAAGATACTGATCGTCTGCCTCCCACAACTTCACGAGACCGCCTCCTTAGCGGTCCGTTCAATGTTACTTCTAACCGTACCAAGAGGCTGAAATCACTTGATTCTAGTATTTCCTTTTCCTCTTCTCTAAAAGCTTGTAACAGCGCGGCGAATATAGGCCCATTGAGAAACCATAACAAAGGGACTGCAAATCTTGCATCCACTGCGGCAACGGGAACTTCAATATCGAATGATAACTTGGCGACTTCTGCATCTCCTCAAAGACCAGACCAATCTGTTAGGAATTTTTCCTAACAAAACACACACAAACCTCAAACTGTTTTACCACAATTGTGGTGGTATGAGAGGTAAACTATCTAAACTTTTTCTTGACGCCAAATCATGCCATTTTAATTTATTTGCCTTCACTGAAACTTGGCTTAATGACTCACATACAAACGAGGAAATTCTTGACAGTAGCTGGACCATTTACAGAGATGATCGCGACTACTGCTCTACAGGCCAAACGCGAGGAGGTGGTGTCTTAATTGCTGTGAGCAACAAATTTTCAAGCAAACGCATCGATACCACACCAAACGTAATGTTCCAGCACTTAATTGTTCAAATCTCTTTGAATAATACATCGATTTACATTGGTGTAGTTTATATTCCACCCAGATCCGACGAATCGGTATACGATCATTTATGCGAATCTGTATCTTCCTTCGTATCAATTCTAAACGAAAAGGACAAAGTTATATTCCTGGGAGATTTCAATCGCCCCAATCTATATTTCATTCCTGACAGTGGCGGCTCGTGGCAATCACAACAAGCGGGGCTAACCTTACGAACGGGTTTCCACTCCACCCAAGGGGTACCGTATCAGAGCGTTAACCGATTTTAAAGTGTACGGTTTCCCAAAAAGAGTTCTTACATCAACACCGAGTATTCGAGAAAAAAAATACTAACAGCAAAATCAAAATCACCTTCGTTTATATGAAAAATGCGTCGCATAAAAACTCTTTTTGGCCTATTCCACTTATAAATTTATTTTCTTTTATAAATATATACATAAAAACAAAAACATTTTCAACAACAGTTAAAATAACATACATATATAAATAAATTAAATTAAAAACTTCTTCGGGAAAACTCTTTTTAATAATGGCTTCTACTTATTATTTGTATAGATATTCCGCGCGCCTATTTTTCTGTTGAGCAAACAAATCTATCACCAGCTCATTAAAATTTTCTATATCTGTAACCACTTCTTTACAAATAGATAATATTGCCAGCGAATTGAGGCGACTTTGACCCATTGTGCTAGATTTATAAGTTTTAATATTCTTAAGGGTATTAAAGCATCTTTCAGACTCTGCTGTAGTAACTGGAGTGGTAAGAACTATTTCAATTAATTTATTAGTTTGTTCAAAAGATGCAAACAAATTATTTTCTTTAAAAAAACTATAAAAATCTATAATGGATGACATATTTCCAAACATTTCATTTTTGTATAAAACTTGTAATTCGTTTTTTAACGTCCCTGCGTCGAAAAATGGAAAGTTATTGACTATCGTATCAAGATGGTTAGCAGGGAAATTTAAATTAAAATTGTGAAATTCAGATGGATTTATTAAATTGAAGGCATAAATATGATCAAAATTCTCAAAACGCGCTTTAACCTGTGTGGTAATAATATCGCAAACTTCTTTTCCTATCATGTGAAGATCATGCATTGAAGTACGCATTCTTTTCGCCATATATTCGTTAGCAATAAATTGACTTGGATTCAAACCATTTCTTATCGTATTGATAGATTTACAAAATATATCAACAGTTTGAAATGCTAGAATTCCATTTGTACTGCGAGTCTGTAAAATATTGTAAAAAATGTCTACATGACCGAATATTTTATTGAAAAGTTCTAGGAAAAAAATGAAGTTGTCATCATTTAAATAATTTAATAGCCCGGTTGCTTCTCTAATTGTAGTAGGATCCCAAGATTCGCATTGAATCAACTCAAAGCAATGAATTAGTTGTTCTCGGCTTTCAAAAACAGATTGTACGACCCGAGACTGAAAATTCCAGCGAATTTCCATCGATCTTGGAAGACCTCTTTTTTGACAAACTTCTACAAATAAATCTTTACGCTTTGGGGAACACGAAAAGAAAGAAGAAAATGCGGATGTATTTGCAAAAAAAATACGTACTTCTTTGATAGACGAAGAAGCTTGCTTCAAGACTAGATTTAGCTGATGAGCATAGCAATGAACGAATTGGGCGTAAGGAAATATATTTTTGATTAATGTTTGAACACCAGCATTTCCGCCGCTCATTACAGCCGCTCCATCATATGTTTGAGAGATAAGTTTGCTCTTCAAATCAAATTCTTTAAGTGCGTTTAGTATTTTATCAACCATTCCCTGCGCAGAGCGATCGTGAAGATCGAAAAATGAAAGAAAGCGTTCAACGGGCAACTTATTTTTTACAAATCGCAGAACAATTACCATTTGTGAGGTACAAGAAATATCAGTGGTTTCATCGGCTTGGAATGATACGAAATTCGCTTCTTTAATTACCTTCTTGAGATTATTAAGGTAAGTTATATAAATGCATTCTAGAAGTTCATTTTGTATGGTTTTGGATGTATTTTGAGTGATTCTATTATTTTTTAGATAATCATCCAAAGTTAAGTCAATGGATCTGGTGTATGATACCATATCAAGAAAAATACCTCTGTTGCAGCTTGATTCACTCTCATCGTGCCCACGTAAACTTAAGTTGTGGCTTCCACAAAACTTAAGAATGTCAATTATTCTACTGAGAACATGACGATTCCGTCTCACAATTTCATTATGCTTGTTTATTGAAGCAGCATGACCAGAATCAATTTGAGACATAATGTTAATTGATCCAAATGTTTGAAAACTTAACGCGTTTTGTAGGTGCCTTGAACTTGTCTCATGCTTTTTTATCCTTTCAGATAAATGCTTTAAATCACGTAAGCCACTATTAGTCCATGCTGCCTCACCTCCAAATAGAAGACAATAAAAACAAAACAGGGATTGTTTAACCTCGGATGCTGCCAGCCAGGTTTTTTTACTGAACCAGTCAGTAGAAAATTTACGTTTTTGTCTACCATCTGAAGCTTGCAGGTTGAAGTTTGATGGTCGATGTGGACCTAAGCGCTTAATTTCTAGCTTTTCTTCAAGAGAATGCAAAGAAAATGGTTTAGAAATTAAACTTTCGACACTATTCATTTTTTTAAGTTCAATCGGATCTATATAAAAAATAAAAGAAGTTAAATAGTTATACTTACCTAGTATCAATGTTGTTCCGTTCGAATAAACTACACTTTTTTATATTACACACACTAAAAAACTTCCACATGTTGCACTTAAAAACGACTGATAAATTAGAAAATAGTAACGTTCAATTTCTACATCCAAAACTCAAGCTAAAGTAAATTCTTCCGAAAAAGAAGAGTTACCATTTTTACTAATTGGCTCAACAAAAAATTCCTGAAATATTTTCAAAGATCGATTTTTTCATTATAAAACGTTCTATATAGAATAATATCATAAGCGGTGCAACCTGCTTCAAACCCAATCAAAGTCTTTCATAAAATATGCACACATCCGTAAACAGCATATCAAATCATAAGTAATACATATGCGTACAAAATTTATCAATTATATTGATATTTGAACCAATATGTGACGACGGCACCACTGCAACACCAAAGTCATTTACTCTTAATATCTTCCATTGACCAAACGAATTAGCTGATTTTAACCCAATGGTTGTCTACATACACTTTGTTCAGTATATGACCGACAAAAAGGCGTTATCCGCAATGGGTTAAGAATGGGACTTAGCCCATTCATTTCTCTTTTAGTCATAGTGGATAATGTACAATCGTTCTTCGCTCTTTCAACTCGTTCGTTGGTTTGCTCTCTTTTTTGGGGCTAATTGAACTCAGCCCCGGCGCACATTCATGTGCAAGTGAAAATGATAAGAGCATTCCACGCATGTTGCGTCGCCTACGTTCGTTCTCTCTTATGAAATTATCCGACTTTGCATAGCCGTGTGTACAAGCCCTGATTGAAACAGAATTAACTGAAAACAGTAGAGTGTGACCATTGAAACAGCCCATTAATATTCGACTGATACGATCTAAATCCAATTTCAATTCGAGTTTGTATTCGCAACTTATGTTAAAATAGCAGCGCTCTTCAGATTATGAATTCGTACGTAAAAATGCAAATCTTGAATAAGAGAAACCCAACTATTACATTTTCGCGGATATTAAAATCAATATGTGCATGAAATATATAGTTGTATTAAATATAATTTTTTGATTCTTGAATGAAAAAAGCTGGTGGGGCTAAGCCCCACTAGCCCCAAACGTAGAGCCGCCGCTGATTCCTGATGAAAATGACACTTACCTGCTCCCTGTAAACCTTTCAGATCGCAACGACTTTAACCTTATGAGTACCTTCTATGGCAATGATTTGCAGCAAGTTTGTCCGGCTCCCAACCAAAACGGTAATTGGTTAGATCTTGTGTTCACTAACGCTTATGACGAGGTAGTGGTAAGTCCAACTAATGACATAGAGCATCTTTTTTGTAATAGTTCGCACCATTCAGCACTCTCAGTTGAACTTGCCACTCCTGATTCTACTTACTTAAGAACGTACAATAATTCAATTGTATATGACTTTCGTAATGCTAATTATGAAAGCATTCACCATTTTCTTGACTCTATAGATTGGACGAATATTCTTTCAACTTTAGACCTTGAGGAAGCCATTTCTACTTTTTACAATAAAATATTTGACGCCGTTGAGAGATCTGTACCAAAGATAAAGAAAAAGAATAAACTCTCTGAACCATGGCTTGATAGGGACCTTAGGCATTTACGGAATCGTAGGAACAAGCTTTATAAGCGAATTAAAAATAATATTGACGTTAGTTCGGCTATTCAGGAAGAATATAACGAAATTGCTAAGCAGTTTTTAACGAAGTCCCACGAGGCTTATGACAACTACATTAAGACTACCGGCGAAAATATAATCCGCGACCCGAAAAAATTTTATGATTTTGTAAATGTGAAGCGGAAAACTACTGGTTATCCATCATCGATGTTCTTTAATGATATCACTTCTTCCTCTCCTAATGTGATTTGTGATTTATTCGCAGATAATTTCCAGAATATTTTTATTGCTACTGACTCATCAAACTCACATCTTCCTTCGTCCCATTCTAATCCTACAGCTTTTATCAGTCACTTAGAAATTACACGTGACGAAATACGTAAAGCTATTTCGGAACTCGACTGCAACAAAGGTCCAGGGCCAGATCTTCTTCCTCCAACTTTCTTGTGCAAATGTGTAGAGCAGCTTATAACTCCCTTTCATATTTTTTTCAACAGATCACTTTCGTCTGGAGTTTTCCCATCCTGTTGGAAACTTTCATATGTCACACCCATCTTCAAAAATGGTGATAGACGCTGTATCGGAAATTATAGAGGTATTGCCATCTTATCTTCTATTCCGAAACTTTTTGAAAAGATTGTCTACGATAAACTTTCTCCACTTGTTGACTCCCGACTGAACGAGCAACAACATGGTTTTAGAAAAGGTCGCTCAACTACCACAAATTTGACAGTCCTAATCTCAGACGTCCTGTGTAAAATGGAGAAAGGATACCAAATTGACGCAGTCTATACAGACTTTAATAAAGCTTTTGACAGAGTTGACCACCCTACCTTAATTCTAAAGCTACTGAAATTCGGACTTGGTGGGTCTTTGCTTAGCTGGCTGACTTCTTATCTTGGAAATCGAACTCAGCTGGTAAAATTTCAAGGACTTTTATCGAAAAATATTTCTGCTACCTCTGGTGTACCACAAGGTAGCCATCTTGGCCCACTTCTCTTTAATATATTTATTTCTGACCTATCTGACGTCCTATCAAATATACCTCATCTACTTTATGCCGACGATCTCAAAGTCTATCATATCATTAAATCTAAATCCGATGCACTCTTTCTCCAGTCCAAACTTGATTCACTTGATTATTGGTGCAATGAAAACAAGCTCTCTCTCAACATTGCTAAGTGCCAAGTTATAAGTTTCTCCCGAAAATGCACCGTCTCACATAACACATACTTCCTCGGGAATAAGTTGTTAGCTCGAGTTGATAACGTTGTCGACCTTGGTGTTGTCTTGGATGAGCGACTCCGCTTCACCTTGCATTATGATAAAATACTTTCCCGGGCAAACAAACAGCTAGGCTTCATCAAAAGACGTGCCAAGGAATTTCGTAACCTGTGGGTCACACGATCCTTATACATCTTCCTAGTACGCCCCATTCTCGAATATGCTTCCATTTGCTGGAATCCGGCTTTTGAAACCCACAGTAGCAGACTCGAGTCCATACAAAAGCAATTCTTACTTTTCGCATTGAGAGAACTATACAGCCCTTACGATTTTAATACCCTTCCTCCTTATGAGTTTCGACTGGGTCATCTAAACTTATTAACACTTGCATCTAGAAGAAAGATGCTTTCGGCCTGCTTCACATTCGACGTCATTAGAGGCGTCATCAAAGTTGAATTCCTGAATAGCAAAATAGTTTTGAATAACCCTGTAAGAAACACCAGGTCCTCTCGTTTACTTAAGGAATATCCACACTCCACTACTTACGCAGCTAATGAGCCGATAAATAGATGCTGCAGGATATTCAATAGCATAAGTAATCTGTATTCTCCAACAGTCTCAAAATTATCCTTTAAATCCTCCCTTTTCAAAGCCATCCGCAACCCTTTATCCTAAGCTATATGTTCAATGTTTTATTTATTTATTTGTTATTTATTAATTTGTTATTGATTTATCTTGTTAATTATTTTATTTAATTTTTCGTTTTATTTCTATGTACTCGTAATTTCCAATTTTGTTTTTTTTACTGTTTACGTTACTTGTACCTTGCTTGGTTAAGAAATAAAATAAAATAAAATAAAATAAAATTATTTCCGATCAATACATAGAAAAATTTGTGTGTAAACTCCGAAGCACAAGAGGTCTCGTTCGGCAAGTTAAACACAGTCCACTTTACAGGTTGACAGACAAGAAAGCTAACATGACTTGTTAAGTTGCTACTGGCCTCACGTTTTCGACGTTCTTTTCCCTATGTTTAAGATGATGATAATCGAATAAGGAGCATAAACAAACACCGTTCAGGGGTGTGGGCCGCTTTGCGGCTGGCATGAAAAAATAAGGTCACACGTGTGGGTCATCGTATAAATATGTATATTTTACAGCTTTAAGGTTTTCGTTCTTCACTAGCATGGTTTGCGGTTCTGATATTTTACCGGATTACCAAACAAACGTTGAATGATGGTATTTTGTCCAAGGTAAATGGGTCAGGATTTCAAGCTATTGAAATTTAATAATACCTAAAGTCGATTCAGTCGCCGAAATTCATTTTCGAATTCTTTCGTAAAGTATTTCAGTAGCTGCTTTCAAAAGAATTCGATATTGACAAAGCAATATAATCCGTGTTTCAGCATAAATTATGCTTAAGCATCGAAATCAAATCACTTGGTAAGTTATAACGATAAGTAATATAAATCGTATCCTATCCAACTCAAAGAACAAAATTCCTGTATCGTGATGCTCATTTTCAACTAAGTATTTTTATTTTATACTAATAATTTACATGTCTGTTGTGTCCGGGCATTACAATATACAAAATTAATTCTGACATATGAGTACAAAGTGTAACGGCAAAACCTAGATTTGCTAAACGAATATTAATAGTACCTCCCAGCTTCAGCTCATCTGCAATTACTCGTAGCCTAAGCTTAGTCCACCTAGCAGGATAAGGTTTCATGCGACAAATGGAACATGCATTTCATTGAATGAAAGATAGCCAACAAGCAGTTTCAGTTTCATTCAAACAATAGCAAAGGAATTTTCTCTTCCTAGTTTCGGTTATCTATGTACATGGTTATATACGTACGAGTATGGTTGTTTTGAATGAAAAGAAATGAAGAAAAATTGAGTTAAAATGGGAGTAATGGAGTGGAAGCGGTAGTTAATTAGAAAAATGCAGAGCTACTGTTGTTGAAATTTGCAATAAATTAAATGTAAAAAACTCTAGCGCATCAGAACCGCTAGAAAACTAATTGTCGAAGAAATTATCTATGAGTAGAGAGACGTAATTAACTTTTTCGTAGTGTCATATCAACTATTTCTTACACAAGGCAAATAGATGAGAAACACCGTTTTGTGGCTATATATATCCTTTGTGTTTCGATTTCATCCGAGGATTTCATCGAAAGGTTCAGCGATAAAACGATGTTTGGGGCGGCCATCTAAAAAAATGCAAAGCTCAGAGAATTCAAACACTGGTTGCTTCTTTTTATTGTAAATGCTTTGCATGAGAATATATGATAGAGAAGCATCTAGTGATGCAATATTTACAAAAGTGTTGGAGCTAGAAACCTGTGCTAGCACCACAGCCAAGAAGTGCCCAATCTGCTTCACGTTAAGTTAAATCCGCCCTGTGAATTTCGTTTCGATTGTATGACTGCGTTTGATGTTAAAGGGGTGAAAAGAACTTTAGGTTTACCACTTCCAAAACTATTTAAATTCTGAAACTTGAATATTCGTTGTTAATTGGCATTGCAGGATCATTCCCATTTAAAAATTTAATGACAACATCACTTAGTAAAGAAATGCCAAAAAATTACCAAAATTACCAAAATTGGCAGCCTTTTCATGACTTAGCTTACAACAAGGTCCATTTATTACGTGAATTTTCTTTTGATTTCATGACTGCATCGGAAGTTACAGGGAAAACAGCTTTATTTTGCTGAGCAAATTTATAAAATTTTGGAGACAAAAATTACCATAGCTAGCAGCTCGATCCGAATTTATCAACCAAATTTCAACCAAATTTGGCTTAAAGTATGATTCAGTTACTGTGTGAATTTCGGTAAAATTTGTTGGCTGAATTGGAAGCTATGGCCTAAAAAGCTCATTTTTTCCTCAGTGGCTTTTCAAGATCCCTTCTATCAGACCTGGTTCTAATTAATACCAACATGCTTTGTGAACTACATATTGATCGAATTTTCCAGTCGTCAGTTCTCGTGAACAGAAGTTTCGAATGTTGCGAATAGAGGTAATTTCGCTGCCGTAGTTCCGCATAGCGAAATTGTAAAAATTTGTGTTTAGCTTTAGTCAACATAATTACGCTCTGCAAATTTCACGTTGATCCAGTATTTTTGTCAAAAGTTACGATAAATCGAAATTTGAAAAAAAATTTTACCTCCTTTTAGGCACACAGCGCCCACATAGGGTTCATAATTTCCAATTTATTGTCATGAGCAAGCACAAAGCATAATTAATTTTTTTTTTTTTGTTTTTTTTTTTATTGTAATTCCCAGACAACTGGTTTGTTGGTATAAGGGATAGCACAAAGAATTTTTGTCAAAAGTTACGATAAATCGAAATTTGAAAAAAAATTTTACCTCCTTTTAGGCACACAGCGCCCACATTGAGTAAGCTTAGTCCACCTAGCAGGATAAGGTTTCATGATTTTTATTTCCTGTATTTAAGTTTAACGAAGATGTACTCTGCATAGAAAAGAACAAGAAAAGAAAAGAAAAAAGGACCTGAAAGATCACTAAACTGCCCGTCGCCGCCAAAAGGCTAATGATATCTTAATTTTCATTAGTCACTGTACTAGTCCTTATATACATGAACATTTCAGTCAAATCGGATCACGCTCTCCAGAGATTATCTCCCTTAAGCTTTTTGCTATATATATATATATATATATATATATATATATATATATATATATATATATATATATATATATATATATATATATATATATATATATATATATATATATATATATATATATTTATATATATATGTATATATATACATATATATATATATATATATATATATATATATATATATATATATATATATATATATATATATATATATATATATATATATATATATGTATATATATATTTATATATATATATATATATATATATATATATATATATATATATATACTATATATATATATATATATATATATATATATATATATATATATATATATATATATAAAGAAGTAAAGTATTAAAGTATTTTAGAACTTTTTACTACTTTTTGAAGTATTTTAGAACACAGAATACGTTCGAGAAAGAGGACTAAAGTTAAGGTTATTGAGCTGTCGAGCCAATCGCAAAATCGGGGAAAAAGGATTGGGTGGCGGTATGGGCGATTTGAGCATTAAAGTTGAATAATGTTCTATTAGGACAAACCGATTCTCTAACAGGAAGGCGGATGCTGGGGTCAACTAATATACAGCTGTCAAAAAGTTTAAAAAGGAAGAACTTGTAGCGGAACACTCTGCTTGACTCAAGGGAAGGAATTTGAAAGGTGGAGAGGGCAATACTGTAATCACAATACGGAATACTGAGCTTATAAAATGAAGAGTGGGTAAATCGGCGTTGCGCGAATTCCAGTATCTATAATGAGGACACAAAATTTGGCTAAAGTATTCGAGAACCCTACGAACGAAGGGAAGCAACAGATATAGAGCTGAAAATATTAACAAGAGATTTGGAGGATCTTATGATGAAGCCTAAAAAACGAGAGGCATTGTCAGTAATATGTAAAATATGCAGATCAAACTTAAACTTGGAATCAAAAATCATCCCAAGGTCCTTGAATCTAGCAAAAACATTGACAGGAGAGTCAAAGACAGAGTAGGAGAAAGCAGGGTAAAGGACATGCGATGACACTTCCCAACATTTAAAATGCGAGAGTTCGCAGCGCACCAGCTAGCCAAAGCATCCAAATCATTCTCCAATATAGAACAGTTACTAGTAAATTCAATCACTCTGAAAATTTAAAGATCATCAGCGTATAAAAGGGAGGATTAGCTAAGAAGGGAAGGAAGATCGCTAATAAACAAAAAGAACAATAAAAGGCCAAAAATGGATCGTTGCGAAACTCCCGAGTAGGAAAAAGGCGTGGAAGAGCAAAAGCTAACAACAACAGCACAAGAGCGATCACAAACGTAGAAAGAGAACCAGAAAAAAGACACCCCAGAAACCAAAGCCAGCTACCTTTGGCAGAAAAATATCGTGGTTTACAGAATTGAAGGCTTTGTTTGTAAATTTATGGCCCGAAAGGAAGTGATTTTGATGCAAGACGCAGCTATAAAACCTTATTAGGCGATTTGATTGGCATGGTAATTCGCCTGATTGAAACCCAATCGAAAATGGTACAGATTCAAAGAGAGTGTCTCTAGAGATCCTAGAGCAAAAAATTGGGAGTAGTTGATTTGACGAATACAAGTTTAGTGGGTCGCAATTCCGGTGGGTTATCTTAGAAATTTTCCTGTTTTCACTAAGATTTTGCACATTTCAATCAAATGAAAACCTCCGCTATTTTCTTTTCCTTTTAAAAACACAGACTGGAGGTAATTTTGTTGCAAATTAGATGAGAAAATTAACTTCCTTCAAACTGGAAATGTTATGCTTACATCAATCGGGAGGCGCTGCTTTGGAGTCGACTCCGTGCAGAAAAATTCAAAGGGGCGATTCAGATTTAATCAATGTGGACTTAGTAACCTTTATTCAGCGACGGAATTACGTAAAACGGCACTGGCAGCGATATAGGGCTGTGCTTTGAAGACGGATTTAAATTCTTTAAATAAAAGTATAAAAAAACGCGATTGCTCATGCTAAAAATATTGCCTGGAACAAATTCTTCTCTAGTATGAGCCATGGTGATTCAAATATGTTGAAAATACAAAAGGCTTCGAAGAATAAGAATTCTGTAGGCACGTTCTTAATTGAAAACGGGGGTAAGATAATTTGCCGTGACGCAGATAAAACAGAAGCTTTAGCGAAATATTTACACATTATCCATAACTACACAAGGCACATGGCAACCAGGATAACATCGATCTTGGTTGAGAATGCATAAAATAATCTTGCTATTATGCAGACAAAAGATGTAATCTGTGTAATTAAAAGTCTTAAAAGTCGTAAAGCCCCTGGCAATGATCGAATTCCAAATGTAGCACTTAAGAACTTATCCACGAAAGCGGTTGCAATGATTACATTTACTTTTAATGTCTGTCTGAAAATGTGCTTCTACCCGGAAGCGTAGAAAAGAGCTATTGCGCTACCAATAAAGAAGCCAGGTAAATCTACGGGGAAGGGCACTTCCTACGTTAAGTAAAGTTTTCGAGAGAATGATATTATTGCGAATCCAATAAGTTCGTATTTAGGCATAAATATTTCACTGCACATCAATTGCATAGGAAAATTGAGAGTAGTTTCTCCTCTAATTTTCCTGTCTTCGCGGGTGTTCTACAATGAGCAGCTCTGAGTCTCACGCTTTTCAACATAAGCATTGCTGACATTTCAGTTGATTCTATGAGCGAGATAGCAAGTTTTGCAGATGCTACTAGCTTATTTGCTAGTGACTATCATCCCGATAAAATTAAGGGGTTATACGCAGTTAGAATTTTCATAAAATCGATTTTTTATTTTTTGCATTTTCGGAATGTATATTTAACTCATAGTATTCCCTGAAAATTTCAAATCGATCCGACAAGTATTTTCTGAGTTATACGCATGTTTGTAATCACGTTTCGGACTGTTAGAAAGTAGGCGGAGTACAGACGGAAGTATCAGCTGCTCTTTTCTTTCTTTGTATTCCTAGATATAAATATGATTATCTGTCTTTACTACCTGATGTTGTTGAAGCTTTATTTATAATTTATAAAGACCTCAGTAATAAAAAATTATTGGAAAGATGTGTTAGTGATTTTACGCAAAACAACAATGAGAGCTAAAATCAGTTGATATGGAAAACAGCTCCGAAAATCGGTCCGTGTGGCTCAAAAATTGTTGAAATAGCAGCTCACATCACTACCGGAATTTTCAATGAAGGTACAACGTCAATTTTATATCACATGAATACAATGGGCCCATCAATCGGGCCCAATGCCCATGCCTATGTTGAGAAAGAGGATGCAGAGCGCGTCATGATCTCTGACTCGAGAGCGCATGGAAGTACGCGAGAGGGAAGAATGGCTCGTAGACAACATCAAATCGAAGTGTTAGAAGCTGCTGATGCTACAGAGGGCTTATCTTATGACCCTAGAATAGATGACTCCATGTTAGTAAAAAAAAATTGTCTATGTGTTCTGAAGCTTTAAACGCGTTTTTCTGAACACTATGTTTTCCAAGTCGGTGACCAAGATTTCTAAAAAACGGATCAACCGAATGGTTTGAAATTTTAACACAACTTTTCCAGACATACTCCGCAGGTATTAATCGAAGGAATAATATTCTACTTTTTTAAACAATTTTAAATGGCAATTTTGGTCAAAAATTCAATTTTTTTTACGATGCTGCCATTTTGTCAAAAATTTAAATTTCGATTATTCCTTCGATCAATATCTAGTTCTATCTATCCACTAAAAGAATGTCTTTGGTTTTTTGATTTCAGATGAGGTAACTATATCGGAGAAATCGTGGTCACCGCCCAACACCTTTTTTTGGCAAACCTTCATGAGATCGTCTGGAGGAGCGCACCAGATCAATATTTTTACAAATCAATAGTAACATTATAAACTTGGATGTTGCCACTAAATGTATATATATATTTTGGTTTTGTAAAATAAAATAGCTTTTGACAAAAAAAATATACAAAAACCTATTTTTACGGCCTTCTAACTGCGTATAACCCCTTAAGAGTATTCTTGAAAATAAAGCTGGTATAATTTATCAGTACTGCTTAGATAAAAATTTAAGAAAAAAAAATAAGATACAAATTAACTATGCGATAAGTCTTTGTTTTCGTTGAATTTTTCGTTGTGAAATAACTTTATGAATTGTTACGAATTAAACACAGCACTAGCTAGACTTAGATAAATATAGTATGTAAAGACACTAGCCTGTATCACTTGAATTTTTAATTTGTATCAACAAAAATAATTATAATAATAACATATGTATTTACTTAGTTTATATATATATATATATATATATATATATATATATATATATATATATATATATATATATATATATATATATATATATATATATATATATATATACATACATAAAAGATTTTATTTGTGAGGTTAAATGCCATCAATTCCTAGTAACTAAAAAATCAAAATAACATTAGGCTAGATACACGTAATAGCAGTTTCATTATTTTGTCTTTAGCCTCAATATATATGTAAGCGTTGTTTGGTTAAAACATAAACGTGATCTAACGAATCACACTGTAAATCATTAACGCTAGAATTCAAAGTAAGAATACTTGTCATCACTTAAGAAATGACTCTGTCCAAAGCTTTCAATAGGCACATAAACAACACCGGTTTCCACCAAAAACAGGATGTAAACGGAACCTCAACTAGATTATTCCATTTATCTTGTCTACGTTTCAGCATTCACAAAGCCTGCCACAATGCAAACTCGCGAGTTCCCATTCAACATGACCAGGCAAGTTCCTTTGTCTCTCCGTAGAATTATTGTTCGTTTTATCGACTTTAGGACTCCATTACCTAACGCTGACTCTGGTTTCTTGACTAAAAGCAGCATGTTTTCGAAGAGACGTCGAATCGGCCGGCCGGTTGACGAACAGAGCAATTAAAAGGTTCCCCGACAAACAACTGTAACATAAAAACATTAATTCACCTAAGCTGACAAACGCCATCATAAATTTTCGAAGGGAATGGACAAAGGACACAAACAAAACCATTTCGCCTCGCTGATGAGGAACAGTTAATTGAACTAGCTTGGTAGTCATGGAAAGCATTCGATAGCAGCTACCAATCTAATTAAGAGATTGATGAAGTCTGACGTCGAGTAAATTGAATAACGTTATTTCTGCCATTCTGATTATTGGTCTTCGACCGATATCTGATCTGGCATAAAAAAGCTAATTACGAAATATTCTTTGTTACGCCGAGATATATAAAGGAACGTGAAAATATGTGATTGGCAGCTCAAAGAAATTATTTTGCCTGGAAGAACAAAATTGCTTCGACTCACATGAATGTTAGATTGGAATTTCGAGTTTCCGTAGAAACAGAAATCAATCGTACAAGAAAATGCATCTAACTTGTTGGTTCTAAGCAGATGTATAATATCTGGTGTTATTTCTCATTTTCAATTATCGCCATATCCACCACTAGTCTCATTAAGTTAGTTTTTACAAATTGAGAGTGAACCCCAAAGCAAGAGTTTAACAGTGTTATCTTTCGATTCACCTCCTTGTGTAGTAATTGCTTCCGCATACTTTAGTCTGACCTCCCGAGCGCTTATTATTGCAGGCTTTGTACTCCCCGTAGCATTACGCCCACACAACTTTGTCTCGGTGACAGATGAAAATGAAAAGGACCATGTGAGTGCATATTCACATTGATCCATGCAGCGTAGCGTAGTGCTGTTCAATTCAAATTGGAGAATCCTTGCATGTCCTGATAGTCGACTGTCGTTGTCTTGCTCATTGTTATAGACACACCCACAACTAGAATTCCTTAATTGTAAAGCATTGTGTTCCCGAGAAAAGCATAACTTTTGAGCTGCAATCCGAGTCTTCTGGTCTTTGTTGTAAGAGTGTTGTCGTGGTTTTCAAGTCAGCTTAGTAGTTGAATTCAATGCCAAAAGCATTTCTTCGAAGTTGTTTGCTTCTCAAATTAGGTCTGACCACACAGTCCACAACTGACCAAACATGCTATCTTTGCATAGACGTTCTGCATATCACATAAGCCGAGAAGATTCCAGGAACCACATATTCAAATATCTCTAACATATAACGAGTCCACAAGAGTTGGCATCTCTGAGTCTGGTCAACATAAGATTCCACAAAGCTAACTAGTCATTGTCTGGTTCAGCCTCGACTAAATTTGATGTTGGAAAATTGTACTTTTCCTGGTGCTTAAGGCCCTGATAAAATTAGAACTGGACGTGCTAGAGCCTGAGAACTGATGTCAGTGCGGCGAAAGCTTGTTAAATCATTTAAGGAACAATTAGGTTCCGAGTCAGTGCGCGTAATTAAATTCATGTCTACTTTTACTCTACTGTTCAAATTAGAACAACCTGAACGTTTGGACGGCTGCTTCGAGCAGTTTTTGAGATCGAAAGCTCACATTGACTATTCATAGACCACACATTATTTTTGAAATTCCCATAGTGTTTGTTTGCTTTTCATATTTAGGCAATTGAGTAGCTTCAATCTTCTTAAGTGAAATAAACTATTTCTTGGCCAAGCAGGAAAACTATGTTTTGAGCTATAAATCTGCGATCTGCAATTTTCTTCAAAAAAAAAAACAGGTTCTGATCAATTTTAATGTGAAGAACTTGACAAGCTTCCTGTTGGCATATTATGTTAATTGCAGTCTCAAGTAATTTGTTACAATCAATCAACATATCGACATACTGATTGCTATTTTTTAAAAATTGGCATGCGAGACATTTGGATACATAAAACATCTCATGTAGAAATAATGCTTGAAAAAAATGCTTATAAAATCTTGCACACACAATATAAACATAAAGCATGGATATTAGTTAAATAAAACAAAGCAAAGTAAAACAAACTACAACCATTTCACGTCTTTTGGAGCAAAGGTAGTAGAGACACCATTTTCATAATCGAAATCTGTACGATTATAAAATGATTAATGATCACGCCTCACTTTGTCCTATATTTAGCTTAGATACCTAACCAGAGCTGAATTAAATCAAAGGCCGGAGCCTGATCTCCCACCGGACCTGGATTTGAACCAAGAGCGACACACATCAGGAGCCAGTGCTCTACTCACTAAGATACACGAGCTTGTTTTCCGTAACGTCAAAGTCGAAGTAAACAAATGCAAAAACATTAGCTTCAAATTTAAGCTAAAATGGTAAGATAAATTCTCGAATCCATTATACAAAGTATTGTCCCACTTATCTTACACTTAACATATAGTATATTTTCTAGCAATCCATTGCGAAGATATAACTGAAAAATAAATAGAATGAATAAAATAAAGTAAAGTAGTCGTACAAAAACTCTTGTCAAGTGTAGGGATTAAGAGTGGCAAAGACTCTATTCGCATTCATTGCATACGAGTGTGAGGCGATGAGCTCCAATATTTACACCTCTTTTTTGATTCAGGCACCTACTTAGGCTAGATTAAATAAAACCCGCTTTATGATTATGGCTGGATTTGAATTATGGACCGATTTTCTACCCACTTGGCAACTCAAGCTTTGCGCTTAATCAGTATACTATACACTCAGAAAAAAGGCGCATAGTAAAATCAAGAATTATCAATGTAAAAGCCAGGGCCATAATAAACGTACAGCCTCTTTGTATATTCGTTGCTGTTTCTTTCATAATAACAACGAATTTTATGGAATTAAAACGACTAATATAAATTCAATACGTATGTTGTAAATACAACATGCATTATCGGTTATTTTAGTCATAAACACAAATCAACTACTTGATCTGTTGATTTGAATAGATGCACTTTAATTTCTTTTGTTTTGTTTGATCATTAGTAAATCTCAGCAAAATTCATTTCGAGACACAAATCACGCATATATGTAAGTTGTAGTGCATGCAGTGTGTGTCGTTCGGTGTGCTGAATAGTTTATTTCTTGTTACCTTTAGTCATAGCTGCAATGATTGGGAACAAGTGAAAAAGCAATGGGAGAGTTATTTTCTTTTAAGGCAGATAGAAATAAATCTTAAAGCATGGCCAAGGGTATAAAGATACCGAAGAACATCAAATAGGTAGATAGTTTTTATTAAATCAGACTCAAATTGTGTTATAATTTAAATTCCAGATACATATCAACTTCCGGCTATTACACCCAGCCCCAGGATTGACAATATTCCTTTCAATTGACTGCGAAAATTTCCCAATGGACTGCGAACATTTTGCAATTGACTGCGAGGATTTCGCACTGGAATGCGAAAATTTCGCACTAGACTGCGAAAATTTCGCACAGCACTGCGAAAATTTCGCACTGAACTGCGAAAATTTCGCAATGGACTGAAAATTTCGCAAAGGACTGCGAAAATTTCGCAGTGGACTGCGAAAATTTCGCACTGGAATGCGAAAATTTCGCAACGGACTGCGAGAATTTCGCAAAGGACTGCGAAAATTTCGCACTGGACTGCGAAAATTTCGCAACGGACTGCGAAAATTTCGCAATGGACTGCGAAAATTTTGCACTGGACTGCGAAAATTTCGCACAGGACTGCGAAAATTTCGCAATGGTTTGCGAAAATTTCGCAAAGGACTGCGAAAATTTCGCTCTGGACTGCGAAAATTTCACAAGGAACAGCGAAAATTTCGCACTGGAGAGCGAAAATTTCGCATTTTTCACTTTTTAGGAAGAAATTTTCGGTTTCCAGTAAGAATTTTTCGCTTTTCAGTTCAAAATTTTCGTAGTCCAGTGTGAAGTTTACGCTTTCCAGAGCGAAATTTCTATGTCGATAATGCATTTTCAAATTGTGTGGAGCTTATAGCACAAAATAAATCTTGTTTCCAACTGGGCCGATATTTTCAAAACGCAGCTCACAAAGAACCGCAATTCACAGAATTACTATATATCAATCACATCATAGTTTCTCAGTACATATTTGTATCTATTACCCTATCGGGCTGGATGAATATGCAATCCAACTTTGCACGTTCGTACAACTACCATCGTACCCATAAGAATACTCTAAATTATTCGTTGTCGTGAGTGGATTTAATATCTTCTCCGGAAATATAAGCTATTGAGTTTTTCATCATTGCTTTATACAACAGCTATTTCCTTGCGGGTTTCTAGGACATTTAAAAGCACAAACCAACCATCCAAACCTCATCATCAAAATCGAAATATCGCACCATTAACACCCCAAACGCCCTCCTTGAAGATGCACAAGTTTACGTTGGCTTAAAGCCAAATCACTCACAGTTGTCACCAGCGCGAGAATGGGATAGTGAGCGACATGCGCAATGGATTACCTTGTTTTTATTGTATCATGAGAATAACGAGGCCTACAAAAGCCTCTCAGCTTCTTAGGAGTGTATCCCATGTATTAGTTTAGATATAAAAAATGAGAATAAATAATCCAAAGTTCCAGAAGATATTGTTGTGTTCCAGTATAAGCAGGTATTATCAGTTTGAAAAGGAACTGTAAAGACATCCACGCTTTTAAACTTTTAAACACTTTACAAAACTACTTGACTTCCATAAAACCTACGTTAGATACTGGGGCATGCGTCTGGTTCAAAATCGGTTTTGATTTTGATCAATCAACGTGCGTTCTGGTAATATGTTGCGAATTCGCCCATACCAAACAAACTCTCTACACTAATCAGACCATTGGAACCTACATATGCCCAATTGGATTCAACTTTAGTTGAGACGGAATAAATATATTAATATTCGTTAAATTATTAAAAAATATGAATATATTGGTCCCACTTGTTAATTTTAACACACAGTAAATAAAGTGTGCTTTCTACCAAAAAACAAGAACTGGACTCTTTGTCATTTCATTCCACGCAAATCTGCCTGTCTCAAAAAGTCATAGGCTAATCAGTAATGTCAAAAAATCATTCGTAAGTTTATGATGCATTTTTTACTAATGTTCGAAGAATCGGATAATGTTTTGGAATTTCTTAAATCCATGTGTGCGCTATGTGCTTAAAAAGAGATCGGGAAAATTTGGAAATTTTTAATTGCTATAACTTTTGACAGAGCTATCATATTATTATGAAACTTTCAGAACATATTGATATTAGTAATTTGTAGCTTTGTGTTGCTTTTGATGAGCGTGTTGGCAACATTGTAGCTAGGGCAGGTGCTGAAAGTAAAACCTTCAAATCATCGACTCTTCTGAAAATTGTCGCGTTTTGGACAAAAAGGCAACTCATATATGAATATTATGCTTTGTCTACATAGCCTAGGTAATAAATTTGAAATTTTACAATGAGCAAGAACGGTAATCCTTCCCCAATTTGCCTATATTTTTAGCACCAAAAACTTCTGTTCATAGTAACTCACGACCCAATAATCAGCTACAATTGTAATTTACAGAGTGTATTGGCCTTAAGTAGGGCCAAGTTTGATAGAAACGATTTTGAAATTTAGGCAATTCTGTGCTAGTGGTGCCATCTTAATAAAGTACTAAGAAAAATAACTAGTTTTGGCCCTAGGAATTCTGATTCAGTCGTCAGATTTTGACCAAATTCACACAGTAGCTGAATCCTACTCTGACCCTCGTTTGATAGAAATGTGGTTGAAAAATTAGGCTCGCGCTGCCAGCTACGGTAATTTTAGTGTCTTAAATTTTGAAAATTCGCTCAGGAAAAAAAAGTTCTTTGTCCTATAGCTTCCAGTGCAGTCATGGAATCATAACGAAATTCTTATGGCAAATTGAACTTATTGTAGACAATACTCAGCAGAAATTTAATTGGAAAAACAATGAAAAGTTTGCCAGCTATAGTTGGTTTTTTTTTGGCATTTCTTTAGTAAGCGATTTTATCACGAAATTTTCAAATCGTAGTGATCTTCTAGTGAAAATAAACAACAAATATTACGATCTACAACATTTGAAAACTTTTACGGATGGCAACCCTAAATTTCTTTGTATCCCTATAACTTCCAATGCAGCCATCGGATCAATACGAAATTCGCAGAGTAGGTTGATTTCAACGTGAGGTAAATGTGCTTTCGGTGCTGGCAAAACGTTGCTGACACGAGGCGTTTTTGTTATTTCCGTACCAATAAATGCTTACATAAACATTTAAAAATAAGTAAAGAAAATAGGTTAACCATGAGATAGCGTTTACAGGAGACGTTTAGTCCGCTGACTATACATCAAATTCCACCGAAATTATGTAGTTTACTTGGTGTAAACACTCAGTACCTGACCGACAGTACACGATTTCAAGCGACCTGACCTTAAATAGGTCGTGGACTATATCGCTGTAAACACACCCGACCTAAGCCTTGTTCTTCGCGCTACTATTAATAATATATGTACGTTGAATTTAAGCCCGCAACCCTCTCGTTTGACTCAAAATCATTTATATAATCATGTTTGAGACAAATGAAACGATAATTAAGGTGTATGAACTAAAATTAAACTAAGTGACCATGACCAGATTTTAGGTCAGGTCGATGTAAACACCTTAGGACTAAATTCAGTTAGTCCACGCTATAGTTCAGGTCACATTACGTCCAACCGCTGTAAACCATATCAATGCTTAAATTTTCTAAGGTCTGGACATTTTTCGGATGGCAGCCCCAAACACCTTTCTATCGCTGTAACTTTCGATGAAGTCATTGAAATTAAACTAGTTTATGTTTTTATGTTTTTAGATTTTAATGGCCTGTATACAAGCTCTAAAGAACAACTAACGATGTAAGACTTGGCTTCGAAGCTATAAAATAAGCTAGAGTAATATTGGAAGACATAAAGAACACATAGCACTGCTTCTAAACAGTGCTGCACCCAGCCATATTCCAAACACCCACTCAGAGATACATATGCGTGCTGGTGCACCCGCTATAGTCAAATATCTATGTAGTTCATGTTGTGGCCGCCTGAATAAACACAAAGCTGACCACATGATTTAAACGATAGTTGCATGGCTGTATTCAGCTCAGTGATGCAGTTGTAGATGTTGGTCTAACAGGGAGATGACGGAGGATTGACAAATAACCGTATAAAAGCTTAGTTGGCGTTGTAACGACACATTTGCGAGAAATTATTGTGAAATTATTATGACAGTGAAGATTGGTAGTAGAAAATAGTGCGAAAGAAGGTAGTGGCTGGCAAATTTGCGAAAAAGAATTCAGGAAGAATACATTCGAATGTTGCGAAATTGGTGCTGTTATAGTAATGTTTGTAGAAAATCGTATGAAGCATTGCGTGTGCTTAGCTTTCTTACAAACTACTTTGGAGTCGATTTTTCATTAAAAAAAAATCTTGCTAAACTTAAAAATAAAAAATCGTTGGCTTCTTCTGCTGATAGGCCAAATATTTTTTAGAAGGGCCAATCATTTGAAGGTGCTCTATTTGCGGGCCTGCCGTAGCTATAGGGTTGCCCGCAAATTTAATTACTGACATGAACATATCTTCCATGTTGAACAAAGTGGCACGTGAGTTTTGTAATGGTCCATTAACTCTGCGGATAGTTATCGCAATTCCATTTGTTACAGTTCCTTTACATATTTTTTTCGAACATCTTTTTCCCACAAAAATATGGTCGTACCTAGAACTGCACCAAAACGCCAAAAGTTTTGACGATCATTTCTCTTTATTTCTAACAATTTTATTTTACAATTTATAAACACCAATGTTTTCTAAAAAATATCAGCTCGGTCAAGTGACACGATCCGTAGGGAATCCGACTGAAATTTCGTGTTTATGTATAAATATGTATATATAAATATATATATATATATATATATATATATATATATATATATATATATATATATATATATATATATATATATATATATGTATATATATATATATATATATATATATATATACATATATATATATATATATATATATATATATATATATATATATATATATATATATATATATATATATATATATACATATTTAAGAAAAATTTGCAGCAAATATCAATAACATTTATTCAGAAATTTGATAATGATGGAGAGAAAAATAAAGGTCATCAGGAAATTTTCAATAAAAGCCGACGAGAACATTCTTTTGATAAATTAAAGTATCTGCGGAGCAAAAAAAAGATTAAAGTAATTATTTCTGAACCAAAATCCAAAATCGAGGACCAATTATTTTCCATATTTGTTTGGAAATAAAAAATGAAAACAAAAAATATCCCATATTTTTCGTTTCATATCTTAAATGTATTTAAGAACATTTTTGAAATCTTTTATGTATTAGTGTAATTATGTATAAAAGCCATGATTGTTCGTGTATTGCACACATAGCGAATTTGACCGCATTGGTCAAATTTAAAATTCATTTACATTAGCACACATACGAACAAGATATGTATTGTTGCATTTATTCAATGCGTTTTTTTATATCGAATTATATTTTTAAAAATCTTAATTTTTCGCTCATTTTTCACGGAAATATCACTAGAAACAGGGCTGAGGTAATTGATATTACCCTGGCAACTCCAAGTATAATGGAAAATGTCCATAGCTGGCTGGTTTCTAACCTGCCATCGCTCTCGGACCACCAGTGGCTATGCTGGAATATCGGTTGTTCTGTTATCTCACATAAAAAAGTATGTAGCCCGAGAACAGCACAATGGGAAGTTTACTCAAGGAAAACAAATAGGCACCTCAGGGCACTAGACGATCTGAATCTGACGAGTCCAAGACGGCTTAAAGAGCAGTTGAACCGATTAACTGGAATCTTAGTGTCAGATTTCAAAGACGTGTGTCCGTTTAAGCCCGTAAGGAAGAACACTACCTTATGGTGGAATGGCGAACTCATAGAGGCTGGAGGTTGCACACGAAGGACGTTTAACAATGCAAGGCGTTCCGGAAACATGGATGACTGGGATCGTTACAAGCAAGAGCTGTCGCTTTTCAAAAAGAAGATAAGACAAGCCAAGCGCGACTCATGGCGAGAATTCTGAATCAGGAAGGTCCTAAGCGTAACTACCGGCGTACCTACGCTTTTGCGAAGGGAAAACGGGGATTGGGTGGAGGACCCGAAAGATTGCCTGGACATGCTACTGGAAACTCACTTCCCAGAATCAGCTTGCGCGGCACCGCATAGTGACGTACTTCGAGGAACCCACTGGGCGTCTGAGCAGCTGATCCAGGGAGTAGTAGACGAGGTCAAGATTGAATGGGCTGTTGGCACATTCCGACCTTACAAAGCTACAGGAGATGATGATGTGTCACCCATCATGCTTCAAAAAGCAGATAAAACCATCAATCCCATTCTGCAGCGTACTTTTTTACATGCCTCCGCCTTGGGGTAGTACCCGAGCAATTAGCAAAAGCTTTAGACCAATCAGCTTAACATCGTTTCTGCTCAAAACACTAGAGAGGCTTGTTGATCTGCACATCAAAAGCTCGATTGATGTCGCGAGACTCTGTGTTGACCAACACGCGTATCTAGTGGGCAGATCAGTACATACGGCATTACACAAAGTTGTCAGTAAAATAGCGAAATCCTTACGGCAAAAGGCATTCTCGCTAGCAGCCTTCTTAGACAATGAGGGGGCCTTCAATAATGTCACTGTCGCAAGTATCATCAATGCCTTGGTTTGATATGGAGTGGATAAAACTCTGGCGACCTGGGCATCTGACTTGCTCAAGAGCAGGCGGATTGAGGCTACCTTTTTGGAGGCCAAAACGGAAAGATTAGTCGGAACCGGGACACCACAAGGGGGATTATATCTCCCCTTTTCTGGATTCTGACAGTCAACGAAATACTGGAGAATTTAACGGCCAGTGGCTTTGAGGTGGTGGCGTTTGCTGGTGACATTGTGGTACTTGTGAGGGGTGCGTTCCCACAAACTTTGTCGGACCTTATGCAATCGGCGCTGGACCATGTCCAAACCTGGGCCAGAGAAGTTGGTCTTAGGGCAACCCCGACAAAAACCGAACTTGTACTCTTCACAAGGAGACACAGGGTACCGGCTATTGCCACGCCTAATCTCAATGGAATAACATTGGAGCTTGCTGATAGTGTTAAATATTTGGGCCTTATACTAGACAGGAAACTGAACTGGGGGGCTAACGTGGAGCATAGAATTGGTAAAGCTAGCGCAGCGTGCCGGTCCGCCTACTCCAATACCTGGGGTCTTAAATCTAGGGCGGCCTATTACATATTCACATGTGCAGTCAGGCCGATTTTGGTGTATGGAGCGATCGTGTGGTGGAAGGCAGCGGAGAGTAAAACTAATATCAAGGAGCTAAAAAGACTGCAAAGATAAGTTTGCATATGTATTACGGGCGCTTTAAGAATCGCCCCAACGGCTGGGTTGGAAATGATTTTGGGACTCATACCCCTAGACCGATTCATTTTTAGAAGCGCAAGCCTAGTGGCGATACGCGCTAAAAGTTCCGGCATGTGGAATGATTCAGATCAGTGAGGCCACAGCGGTATTCTTACAGAATGCCGCAAAAGATTTGGGCTCGTTGCAGAAGACACGGACGACATGAGCAAAATAATACATCTTGGTAGGAATTTCTAGGTCAAGATACCCACAAGAACAGACTAGAAGAAAAAGGAAGCTACCACCGATGGAGGCGTCTGGATTTACACGGACGGGTCAAAGATGGACACAGGAGTTGGCTCGGGCGTGTTTTCTACGGATTTGAGCCTTAACCTGTGGTATAGACTGTCAGACCATGCTATCGTCTTTCAGTCTGAATTACATGCTATATGAATGGCCGTTGAGTCCATTAGCGGAATATCAACCAGATCAATGACGACTTGCGTCGACAGTAGAGCAGCCATTCTCGCTCTTGCGTCTTACAGATGTTCTTCAAAAACTGTTAACGCTTGCATAGTGGCTCCCAATGAAAAGGCAAGGCATATTCCTATCCGGATTATGTGGGTGCCAGGGCATAGTGTGGTCATAGGCAACGAAAAAGCTGACGAATTGACGAAGAAAGGTTCAGGAGCTAGCAATAGCCCCTGATCACTGTACCACGGTCAATCGCGGACGCCACAAGCAAACTTGATGCCGCCATATGGGTCAAACTAAAGTCCGAATGGGAAGGGTAGACTGCATGGTGGCCAGGACATTATGGCCATCACCTGAGCTAAGCAAAAGCAGGAAACTGCTCAAGCTCAGCAGAAACTGTTTGAGTCGGCTTGCTCACAAGGCACTGCCTTACCGCATCTCATGCGAACAGAATGTAACTGACATCCAGCAATTTATGCAAGAGGTGCGAGAAGAAGAGGACACCATCGAGCATACTCTCTGTGATTGTCCGGCCCTAAATAATAAACGCCTCAAGATTTTTGGCTCCTACTACTCTCAAGGGTTAACAGAGGTAGCCAGTACCGTTACCCTGAGTCAGCTGATCCAGTTTAGCAAAGCGATCACTTGGCAGCTCTAAAACGCCAGCAGAGTGTGGTAAATGGGCCCAAACTGGAGGCCTATTGCAAGCCACATTCCTGCAGCACCTTTACTAACCTAACCTAATCTTTCACGGAAATCCCGCAAAACGTTCTCGATTTTTCGTTGTATTCATTGTTTTTTTAAACCGTGGACATTGCTAAAAAAAATTGTAAAAAAATGGTATCTGTGTAGGTACCGCGAACGCTAATATTGCACAGTCGCAGTATGATACTCTTACGTGAATTTGGTTATTTTCCAGTGACTTTCTTCATAAAAAGCACTCTTGCGCTTCTTAAGATTATGCAAGTTTTTTTATTATCTGCACTCTAGTAACCTCTTAACTACAATATTAATACTCAACAATTGTTTTCAGACAATAAAGCGTGGTTTATAGTGTGCTACTTACTCAAATTTAATATATTTATAAAACTTATACCATTGATGTTTACGCTTGACAAAATATATTATAGGGCTTTATATCATTCAGCTCTATTTTCTTTCCGTAAAACATTAATTGCCTAATGAATTGTATAACATAAATCATGGACACTTTGTGAACGAGTGTCGTGTATACACACGTGCCGGCAAGAAACTGAGACTCCCCGTAAGTTCCGTAATTACCTTGGAAAAGTTTTCATTTTCCATTTATGGCTGTGAAAAACTTTATGCTGGAACGAGTAGGTTCATAGACAGAGAGTGCTGACTGAAGAATAAAACTTTCTTGAAAAGTTTTCAAAGTGATGAGCTACGTGAAAAACGGCTCCAAACTTATAATACTGCTTGAGATTCTTCATATAAGTAAGGAATGATTTCTGTCGGATAGGTGAAAATTTTAAATTCCAAGTGCAAACGCAGCAAACTTTCGAAAGAAGGATATATCGAAAAGATAATTAGTGTAGGTATTCAGCGTTTTTCAAAAGAGGTTTGATATGGCATTGATTCGAGATCCCATCTGAGTAATAATATTTTAACATGATTCCATTAACTTGGATTTTAAATAAACTTGTACTTTATTTTTATGACAAAACAGCCTTATTGTCTTAAACGACTGGGCCACAATGATTAATCAATTTGCTGATGATGGGCGTATATTGTCAACAAGAACGATTTGAATTATGTATTAGTTGAAAGAAGAGATACCGACGTGCTCAGAAGAGAAACATATAAGGAAATGGAAAGAGCAGTGAAAATTGAAGTAATTTGGCTGAAAACTACGGCTATGGGCATATTTGACAGTACTCTACTCTGCGAACAGAAAATGGCCACCATATGCACTGAGATAGTAGGCCATATGTACAAAAATTTGACAAGTTACAACCAAAAGCTCTTAGAACTCATGTAGCGAAAAACCAGAGGGAATAGTATCGTCTACAGCGGACGTTTAGTCCGCGGACTAAACACCAAATTCCACCTAAATTTTTTAGTCCACGTGCTGTAGACACTCGTGGACCGACCTAAATTTAGGTCGGTCCACGATTTCAAGCGACCTGACCTAAATATAGGTCGTGGACTATAATCGTTGTAAACACACGCGACCTAAACATTGATTTTTGTGCGACTATTAATAATGTATGTATGTTGAATATAAGCTCATAACATTCCCCTTTGACACAAAATCATTGAAATAAACATGTTTGAGAGACAAATGAAACGATAAATACAGTGCATGAAGGAAAATTAAACTAAATGACAGCTGTCATATACGGACGAGGACTAAATTCCACCTAAGCAAATTTTAGGTCGGGTTCGTTGTAAACACCTGAGGACTAAGTTCATTTAGTCCGCGCTTTAGGTCAGGTCACTTTTGGTCCGACTGGTGTAAACCGGTACAATATCTGAGGCATTAATTTTCTCGATTTGCTCTATATATGGAGATTTTACCTTTGTAGTGAAATTGCTTCACTAAATTTCGTATATGTATACGCTTGTTTCATTTACTTAAATCTCTCTGTTCTGAGCCGATATGGGAAGTTCAAATTTAGTGAGCAAATTAGCTGAGCTTGGCGTACTGCGCTCAAACCAAATTAGTATTGACTTCTATTCTGCTGTCCTTAGCATAAACGCCCTTACTGAACTTTTTGCATTTTTAAGCTAACACCGGATTTGAAAACTACTAACTCTATTACATCATTCTTCAATTTTTCAATCATCATGTATGTTAAAATCAACAATGAAAAATTTCCTGTTCACAAATAACGTAGCCAATACTTAGCATAAATGCCCTATCTACCGTAGATAAGGCATTTATTCTAAGTAATGCTATCATTATTTACAAACATTTCCTACAAAAAAAGGCCTATTTGCTTAAAACCTCTCTTCCGTAAATATTTTCAACGTGAAAGCTTTTACTCCAGATTTACCTCAAATTAATGTATTTCAGTGGCGTGGCGTGGTTGTTTACCGTAAGAAAGCAATTAGTTCATTTCGATCATTGAGTTTGGCTATGTTTTCTTCTTTGTTACGTATTAATAGAACCCTTCTCGTTAGCTACTTTTAACATCGCTAATAAAAAAGCACCCGATAATTACGATTGGGGACGTAAGAGTAGGTATACTATTTTGCTATCCGTACTTTTCCAACGGGAATCGCTGTAATGAATTCCGGACAGGATATATGCAGCAAACATTCTTGGTAATGAAAATGTAATCTGCTTGCAAGGGGTTTTCCAAAAGTCCATGACTGGCCAATGAACATCACTCGCAGAAATAAGGTGAAAAAACTTGCGAGCATACATCGGCTATGGGTAGTGTTCTATGTAAAGCGGAAAGATGACAATTTCGGAGCATTTCAAATCATCACGGGTAAGTAAAATGTATGAAAAACAAGAGTACCAATTCCCCCTAATAGCTGCGAGAATACGCTATTGGAATTTCCAATGAGCGTCACAATTACTCAGCATGCAATAACCACACATTTTGGGTCATGCAGAGGTACGATCAGCCGCCTGCCAAAGCTTCAATTCGTATTCAACCTAGATGACGGAAAAGCGAGAATACGATGTCGAACTTTCCAAAAAGCTCTTATACATAAAAATATAAAGCTAAAAGCATAATTTTCCCCTTGTATAAATCTTCCCAGCTTACGACATGCAATGTTAAAAAGAAATAAACATGTAATGGTTAGGTAATGCTTCCACGCATTACGCGAAATGCTTACCGCATATATGCCGAAGCATTACCTTTCCCGTTGGGTTAATTCCCATGCTACCAATATATAGTTATTTACTCTTTCAATAAGTAGTTGTACAAATTATATATTGGCAGACTTATAAATTAGCAAAGCTGCAAAAACAATCTGTGCAAATAAAGCATTTCAAATATAGTTACGACAACAATAACAATATTAATTATGCAAAATAAATGTTTATAGTCCTTCACGCATTAAGAAAACATATCAATATTCTAGTACTAGTAAAAATAACAGAGAAATAGCAACCCAAAATAGCAATTAGTTAATATAAGATAAATGAAGTGATAGTTTAAAATAAATATATTATATATCGAAATTGATGAGAAAATTCATGCAAACTTCTATTTAAAATTTAATGCAACTCGTCTTTCTTTTTTTGCGAATTCATATATGACGTCTTGATAAAAGCTTTGCTCGCTCAAACATGATTTTAGGAAAACCTTTTCAGTGGACATTATGGCCAAGTCACTAAGTCACTTTTCATTTGTACTATTCCTGAGATAAGTTTTAATCTTTTTCAAGCAAAAAAAATTGCGCTCTGCGGCCGCACTCATTACTGGTAATGTAGCAACTAAACAAATCATTTTCTAAAATTGTATGAAACTATTTTCTAATTTATTGTTGGTAAAATATCCAAACATATCTTGACAAGCTTTTCCTTGTAAGTCTGCATCAGAGTAAAGCACAATGAGTTCAGTTTTTAACGAAATCGAGTTATAGATCTCTTCGTTACAGAGATAATATCCAAATTCAGTTTCGGTCGACCCATTTCGATAATGTTTTTTGTCCGGAAAAGATCGAGATCCAAAAACAAATGAAAAAACCTACCACATCAAAACCGCTAGAAAACTGATTTTCGAAGAAATTATCTTTGACGGCCTTAAAAATGTGGAAGAAAGCAATACACTTCTTTGTAGTATTATTTCAACCATTTCTTACTCAAAGTAACGAAAATCATTTCCTGACAGCATCTCCTATAACATAAATGTTCAAATGAAAATATTCAGTACTGGCAACATTTTTCCAAAGCAGCAGCAAGTCTGCCATAGAAGTTTCGTGCTAAAATCAGCCTATCCTTTGAATTTTGTTTTCATCGAGGATATCATCGAAAGTTTCAACGATTAAACTAAGTCTGGGGCTGGCATCGGAAAATTTTTGAAAAGTCGGAAAATTTTAGTATTGATTCCTTATTTTATTGTAAATGCTTTACATATGATCACAAAACGGAAGCATCTGTTGGTGCAATATATACAAAAATATCTGGTGCCGGCGATCCTGTATTAGCCCCACAGCCAAAAATGTAGCAAATCTGCTTCAAGTGAAGTTAAACCCACTCTGTGAATTTCATTTCGATTGGTTGACTATGCTGGAAGTAAAAGAGGTGAAAAGGTATTTAAGGTTACCACCTTCAAATGTTTTCAAATATTCGCAACGTAAATATTTGTTGTTAATTGTCATTTATTGTAAATTGTCAATTTAATGACAACATCGCTTAGAAAAGAAATGCCATAAAATTACAAAATATACAATAGCTGGCATCCCTTTCATGATTTTTCTACGGAATTCCTACAACAGCTGATCTAAGATAAGGTCCATTAACTTTACGAATTCGGTTTTGATTGCATGAGCGGATCGGAAGTTATAGAGAAAAAAGCTTTATTTTGTTGATTAAATTTGCAAGATTTAGGAGATAAAAATCCCCATAGCTGGTAACTCTGTTCTAATTTTTCAACCAAATTTCTACCAAATGTGGCCTAGACTAAGATTCAAATAGTGTGTGAATTTTGTTAAAATCTGACGGCTGAAATTTTCTCAGTGGTTTTTCAAGATGGCACCACTGCCACAGTGTTGCCTATATTTCAAAATCACTTCTATCAGAACTGGTCCCAGTTACTACCAACAGGATCTGTAAATTTCATAGTGATCGAATTATCGGGTTGTCAGTTCTTGTGAACAGAATTTTCGAGTGCTAAAATAGAGGTAATTTGGTGATGGGTTGCCGTTCTTGTGCAACTCGGAATTTGGAAAATTTTAAATCAACATGGTGAACAAAGGTCAAAATTTATTAATGATTTGAATTTTTGGTCAAAAAGCAAAAAAATTTCAGGAGGATCATTGATTTGAAGAATTTTTTTATCACGTGCCTGCCATAGCTAAAGAGTTGTTCACATAATTTTGAAAACCCACGTGTGTTAAGTTTTAGTCAACATCAATGTTTTTGTCATGACAAATCGAAAATTGAAAAAATATCCTTGCCTACTTTTAGGCACTCAGCACCCACACACGGCTCAAAATTTCCAATTTTTAATCAAAAGCAAGCAATAAACATAATAAGCATTTATTTCCAATCCTTTTTTTTAAAATATGTACTCTGCATAGAAATATAGGAGTACCTTGAAATTCACTAAAATGCCCGCCGCCGCCAAAGGGCTAAAGATATTTTAGTTTTGGCAAGTCATAAACCTACTTACTATATACACCTATGGCTTCCGAAAATTTCAGCTTATTCGGATCGGCCACTCCAGAGATTGTCTGCCTTAATCATTTTGCTGATATATGTACATATATATATATATATATATATATATATATATATATATATATATATATATATATATATATATATATATATATATATATATATATATATATATGTATATATATATATATATATATATATATATATATATATATATATATATATATAAAATGAGGTATGAGTTTTCGGTGAAATGAGTTTAATACTAAATTTTCTTCGGAAATCAGTAAAAAATTGATCCTTTACCAGGTTTTCTGAAAGTGGGTTTCCTACCGTCGTTGGAGAGGATCACGTTGAGCATTGGAATTGTTTCCAGAATTATTTTCCCTATCGCACTCGTGATTTAGCTACGCCGTTCGGCTGCGTATGTGTTTTTCACGCACAGAGCTATTTTACCATAAATGGGTGTTATTTTGCAAGATTCGCCGATTACAAAACCGTTATTTAAGTTTCACTTTTTTCAAGGAAAGAACACGGTTTGTTTATTTTTTTTCAAATACAATGAATGTAATATGGGCCCCTTGTGTGCGTGGTATAAATATCCTACAAATAGTGTATTTGACGTAGATGAGACAGGATTATTTGTTGTGCAGTCGAAATATCACGTGTCGTTTGGCTTAAAGGAAACAGACAAACTGGAGCATTAAGCTCAGCTGAAAGAGGCTCCTGAGTAACTATAGTCTGCTGTATGAATGCTGGGGGGACATTTGTTCCATCACTATTGATTTTTCCTCGTAAACATATGACAGATACACTCATGAAAGGTGCACCACCGGGATCCATTGGTCGCTGCTACCCCTCCGGATGGATTCAGCCAAATTTGTCCACAGACTGGCTGAAACATTTTATTAAAAGACTGTACATTTTTTTCCTATTGTATCCTCGCTATGTATAATCATAGTCCTATCAAGTGTGCTGTCCACACTATTAACTCGTTCATTATTTTTTGAATGCAGTCTTTCTTATGAGGCGTACTTGCGATTTTTCAACCTCCATTCACTGAATCAAATTTTTGTAGGCCAGTTAGATTGCTGCAATATCTTGTATGAGCTTTTGGATACGTATTTTGACTCGCCATCAAAGTGAATATTAGGAGCGAATCCACATAGTAATTTTAGTCCTGTTATTTTATAACTCTATAATGTTTTAAAGAACGAAATGGTTTTCATTTCTGTGAATTTCGAATGATCGTTAAAACTATTGATGCTTTATTTTAGTAGCTAAACAACTAAATGAATATATTTTAGTAAATTTTTTGCAAATGGAAAATTTTCCAGAGCCCACAAAAATATCGTTTGATAAGATATCTTGCAAAGCGATTCGCAATAATTGCATAAAGAAACCTAATTGGCTAATCAAAGCTACTCAACCTACTTTAAGAATATTTTATTCCCTATTTCAATGACAATAGAAAATCAAGCAAATTAGAATGATATAAATAGTAGCATTAGAAAGACCAAAAAAAATAGTATTAGAATAATAAATATTTGAAAGACCAAAACATGATCATATCCGTAATGAATGTTTTTGAACGTATTATTCAAGATGCAATTCAATGAAAAATTAGTTTTATTTAAAATTTAATCATATTTATTATAAGTATTTACGAGCAGTTCCCACAATAGAATTATCTTAAAATGGAACAGCTTTTTCTCAGATCTTAATCAGTGCTAACAACGAATATATTTTTATGGCCACGCAGCCTCACCAAATTCCTTTCCCATCCGCACTCTCATATATTATTTTAACGAATTCATGTTTTTTGAGAATCGTGGCAACGTACAACAAAAGAAATACATTGCCAGGACATTGTGTACACTGGGCTGTTATCTGTGCGACATTATGATGCAAAATATAACCGCCGCAATTATTCAAAAATGTCTCCATTTATTCCCCCATGTACGTTAAAACCGTGTGCAAAGGGACTCCGGTAGCTACAAGTGTACCCAGACGTCTCGCGTATTTATAGGTAGATAATACGCTTGGTGTACTTCGCAAGTGGGATGACGTGACGCTTAGCGGAAGTGCAGAGGGGATCTCTAAATTGAGTTCTACTCTACGGAGGCACATCTATATAATAAATTTCTTCGTTTCCGCAATGACAGTTTTCACTTTTATGTCGTATGTAAGAACGTCGAAATTTATTTTCACTTGCATAGAATCCTTGAACCAAGTAAAATGACTGTCAAAAGAAGGTTAGTATTTTAGAGGTAGCAAGATAGCGATAAGACCGCCTTTCGAAGTGGAATGGTGTTAAGCTAGGCGCGAAGTACTTTGCGATGAGTGGCTCGATTCATGTGGCATATAGTATCTTTCATCTATCCGGACAATGAGTCGACGGGTGAGTAGAAGGTGATGAAATAGTTGAAATTTCAAAAAAAATAAAATTTTTTACTGGGGAAAATAAAATTTTTTGTTGTATTAATGAAGTTTAGGAAGTCTTTCGGTATTGAATTAAGTTCGATTTTGTGGTTAATAGTGGCATTCTTCCATCAATCAAGTTGGTCACGTCTCACAGTGGTCTATTTCGCGAAAAAGGTGAACTTAATTCAAATTATGGACTTTTAAGTATGAAGTTGAAACTTGGGGGTAATATTGTCCTATATGGCCCCCATCATTTGAGGTGGTAATTGGGTTTCATAAGTTTAAGGGTAAGAGCACAGGTGCTGAAAACAGCCAAAAATTGCATCTGTCTTTTAACCTATTTTTTAAATTAAGAATATGAAGATCAAAATACCTTTGAGTAATACAGCGCTATTAAGCTATGAAAGACATTGATGATTTAGCCTCCCCCCCTTTCATCGTGTTCACACTGCAGATAGTATAGGAATTCGGTGTTTAAAACTTCTAGTCCCTTTTAAGTTTAGAGGGTCACAACAAGTTGTTACGAAATAAGTCTAGTTGTATTCATTAAAGTCCAAAGTAACTATCCAAACTTAGTTTGCCTGCGGCTAGCTGCGGCTACGCTCGTAAAATCCTTTCAAAGTTCAGCGACCTTGCATAAAATGCAACATTTTGCGCGCTTATTGCGCCAGTCCGCGTGCTCTGCAGTATTTTCTTATCATTTGCACTAGCACAGATAAGCACAACGTTAAATTTCATAAATAAAACAATAGTTTCTAAACCATACACTTACTTGTTATATTATTGGTAAAGTTTCAAGTGGCGTATGTTTATTTGGCTGTTCATACATTTATTTACTCATTCACCTGTACTTTAGTATCATCAAATTTCCCAACTTGCTTCTGAATTCAATTCAATGAAATATGTTCATATGAAATGTGTTCGTATGATCATAGAGTGATTCAGGTATGTATATGCTTAGTATCGAAATTATATGCAAAGCAACATTATCGAAAATACATTTTTACCTGTACAAAACAATTTCGTGCCAGGTATTAATTTCTAAAATTGTAAATATACATGCATGGATGAATGATAATATTTGTAAATTCGATATGTGTTTTGCTATATGCTGTAGATAGGCTTTTTTTACTACTTCAAATAAGTATATAGATTTCCGCATGTTATTTTTGTTTAGTTGATTTATTATTATTACAAAATTTATTCAAAATAATTACAATTGTTTCGATTAAACTTTGTGGGTAGGACTGCAAGTCAAATTAATAATACTGTCCGAAATCATTTGTGTCAAACGAATTTGAATAATCATTTCCACAGCATTTTCGCCTGTTGTCACGAATGTGATCCGAAATTTGGCTATCACGTCGCAATATTGATAAAAATTGCGTCAGCAAGGATAAATTCTAAAAATGATATTTTCCTCAACATTGAGGCACGAGAGGAGGATTTGGACAGCGGTTTCGTGTTCAGCCAGCAAAAATACTGTGGAAATGATAAGTCGCACTCGTTTATTAATAAAAAAAAAAATCTTTCCTCAAAGTGAAATTTTCCAAATTTTTACCCTTTTGGAAACTTTTTGCTAAAAGTTGGAGCCGATACAACCCAAAAAATGGATTTCCCATGTTTGAAAACCCAAGAAACACTCAATTTCATACATCTAGTGGTTCCCATGAATAAAGTTCACCTTTTTCGCGAAATAGACCACTGTGCGTCTGTGTCAGCAAGCTGCGAAAAACATGTCACACTAAAAATTGCTTGCTCAGTAAATAGCTAGTACTTATTGAAACCACTAGTAAATAGCGGTGAGATTTACAAAATTGCTAGTTTGAATATCCGCTTCAAAAAACAAAAATTTGGTGTTAAAATGAAAGACAAGGAGCGAAGACACCAGCAAAAGCGAGATGAGGTGCGAAAATATTAGTTAAAATGTCAGATTGCTATAACAAAGTGAGTAATATTTCTTGAAGACTAAATGCTCAAAAACTGTCAACCCAATCAAATGAAGGGACATAAAAGTGCCCATATAAAAGCACTAAAGTAGAAGGGAGTGGCGATTAAGTTAGGACAAGTGCTCCTTAAGGAAACGTTTATAAACTAGCTCGGGGCTCTACAACAGATGTAGATTTCCAGTGAAATTCGACATAAAAAAAGGCAAAACTTCGGAAAAATTATGGGAAAGCTAGATTCTGGTGTGAACCTTGACACTGGCGTGCTGAATAAAACGCCAAAAGTCCCCATCGTTCCGAATGCTGCGTTACATTTTAAACGGGGTCAAAGATCACCAAAAGTGAAGGAATTTATAACTTTTTTTTGTAACGATAATCTTTTTTCAGATATTTTGATTCATCAACTGGTAACTTTTATATTTCGCATGAAACGTTCACTCTATTCCGCACCACCTTCTAGGTAGAGTACAAAATGTGCTATGTTTTAATGTGGTATCCTCAGTAGGCATAATCCACATTGGTTTTTGTTTTTTATTTTGTTTTTTTTTTTAAAATTATTATGAATTTGTTAATTATTTTCTTTTTGGTTTATTGTAAACAGGAGTTGTTAATTTCAACAATCATTACTTTTCGGACTCTATTTCTGTGTTTATGTTTTCCTCTTCATAATCTTCTTGTTCTTCTGTTGTCTCCTGTACTTTCATGGATTCAATCAGGAAACATGATGGATCTAAATAATCAGTAGGGTCGGAATAATTGGGGGGGTATTAAACTGGTGAACAATAAAAACTAGCTTTTCTGCAGCCGCAGTTTATGCTGCAGCCTTTCGTGCAATTACATAAAATTGTATTTAGCAAAATTTCCGTTTCCTTCTTTCTTTCAAATATTTTTTTTTTAATATTACCTTCCTTAAAAATCGCTGAAGTAGTGTCGCAACCTGTGATTGCATGCAAAAATCAAATGTGAGGTTGACACTTTGGATATGGGTTCAAGCTTTGTGAAGAGTATATTTTTGTTTCTATTTATCATCTTTAAGGTTTCAAAAAATAGATGGTTTTATCAACAGGAGCTCGTACAATCAATATTACTAACAAGTCTATGTCGTCACCAACAACAGTACATGTTCTTTTAGCGGATTGTTCGATTGCTGTTTCAATGATGAAAACATCAGCATTATTTTGAGCTTGTTTTACACTGATATTAACAGCTTCAAATTTTTGATACAGCATAGAAATGAATTTATACTTGTTGTTAGTATTCGCAAGGAATAGTTCTTGACTTGTTGTAACAATCATGTAACCGACAAAGAGAATATTAGTGGACGAAGAATTTCCTGCATATCGACGACGTTGCTATGGAGCTTTGACATTATTATTATTATCGTTATAATTATCGAATACAATTACTACATTATGACCATAATGCGTTTGTACATAATAATAAACATAAGTGTCAAAACTTGCCTCAAATGTTTCTTCTTTATTCCATATAGCACGATGTAAAAGAATCACTTCGTCAATAATATATGTTATATTTGTGGAATCTAATTCAACATTTACCGATTCAAAGAATTTAAAAATAACCGTCTTGTGGTTTTTACGCATTCCATTCTTATTGAGGAGTAACAACGGGTGTGGATCTAGTTCCTGCTCCAAAAATTCTTGAAGCTGGGTGTCACATCTTTTAGCAGTACTTATGCGTTGAAATAATAATAAAGGATCAATTGGTACTAGTTCATTATGAATTTTCATAGAACTGGACACTGTTAAAAGAGGAAGCACTCTATCAGCACGTTTCAGTTTAATACAGCCATGTGTTTTAATGGAGATGAGACAAACTTCATAAGCGTTGTGATAATTTATTTAATCATCGCCGACGACTCCACTTGATATTGACATTATCTTCAGAATTTCTGAAAAAGGATTATATCATTTTTCTCTATCTATCCTGGAGTGTAGTAGATATGTTCGTTTATATTTTTGTTTTCATGGGCCTCTGAAACATAGAAAAACAAACTCACAAATATTCCAAGTAATAATCAAAGTCGGATAATTTAAACATGCCGTTGACAGAGTAAATATTGTTTCTTACAACTGTTTAGATCAATATATCTCAAAAACAGTTATGGTTATAAGAAAAAGTTATAAAATAATTTTTGTAGGAAATTTTCTAAGGTACAAATTCATTATACATTGTTTTGTGTAGAGGTGACCGTTACTGAGATATTTGCCAAAGGTCACTTTTGGTGACCTTTGACCCCGTATAAAAAGAAACGCAGCGCTCGGATCGATGGGGACTTTTGACTTTTTGTTCTGGACGCCAGTATCAATGTTCACTCCAAAATTCTGCTCTCCCCAAATTTTTCTGAAACACCATGTCAAATTTCCCTGGACTATTCAGGACAAATTTCCCTGAATATAGAACAACTCGAAAGAAATATGGGGGGAAGGACAGTGTGTCCAACCAGGGCAAAAGGAATGGGGTCACTGCAGAGTGAAACACCACCTTCTAAAGAAAAATCAGTCAGATCGGTCCCAGCCACGGCGAAATACAACGCGAAGAAGTGAGATACCATTGCTGAACGTATGCCCAGGCAACAAGGATTCTGTAAAGAACACTGAAAAAAATCCACATAGCGCGTAGTTCAATATAAAGAGCACACGCAGAAACCCACATGTTTAAACGCACGTGCATAGGAACCATTAAAAACACTAAAATTTCGAATAAAAGTAGAAGATACGTGTAGGGTTTGAGTGCATATTCTGCTTTACTTAATAGAGTTGGTCCAATGCGTCCTTGCGTTATTTGGTTATAGATCGCACTGCGGGAAGTTCGATCGCTTTCTTTTCGTAGAAAAATAAATGGCCTGGGTTTTTGTGGGATCTATTTTGGTTCCCCATAGCTTGTTATAATTATTAAGCTCAGATAATTACCGCTCGGCATTTGAAATAATGAATGAGGAGCCTTTATAAGTTGCAAATGTTGTTACATGACTAAGAAACAAATCATATTTCACCATATTATTGCCAGAAATAACGTGGAACGTTGAGTTGTATACAGAAAGTAAGTGCGAGGCAACACTGTTCGAAAAGTGAATTGGGTATTTCCTGGCGCATTGGTTTAAAAGCGATAAATAAAGTGCTAGCGACTGAATTGAAACGCGAGTGATATTTTGATAACGGTTGCGAGTGATACTTTGAATAGTTGTATGAAAAGAAACTGTTTTATATGCAAAATATGGCAAAAAACTGTGAAAGTATAGCAAACAAGGAAAGGCAGCTCAAACCATAATGAAAGAGATGATATCTCTTTTCCAGGTAAAACTAAGAATTACAGGTAGTACAGTCTTTTAAAGCACAGAAAGGACTCATTCGTAGACACCGCACAACCAGAACGGCCAATCAAGGTTATTACTCCAGAAATTGTCCAAAAAATTGAAAAAGTTATACTGGAAGATGCTAGATGCTAGACACAGCTCGCAAAAATGGTGGGAATTTCAGATTCACCCATTTTAAAGATTCTTCAGGATCATCTGGGCATGAATAAGATCAGCGCAAAGTGGGAGCCGAGAATGCTCAAGCCACTTCAAAAACAATAGCACGTGTAATGAAGATGAGGATGGAGTATTGAGTTGAATCGTTACTGGAGACAAAAGTCAAATTCATCATTATGCGACTGACTCCAAACAAGATTCTACGCAAGATGAAAAATAATGAGAATACTAAATAGTAGAAAAATAATGAAAATACTCAGTGCTGGCAGTTTTTTCTAGCACTGCAACCAAAAGTCAAGATCAACCTATCCTGTGGATTCGTTTTTATCCGCTGTCTGCACCAAAAGCTATAGGGATAGCAAGCTGTTTATACACTCAGAAAAAAGACGCATAGTAAAATCAAGAATTACCAATGTTAAAACAATGCTCATAATAAGCATTCAGTCTCTTTGTATATTCGTGTAAGTTTCATTCATAGATACAAGCAATTTTTCAGAATTAAAACGACTAATGTAAATGCAACACGAATGTAGTAAATATAACATGTTCCTATGCGGATATTTGAGTTATACACGGTTAGAAATATGAAGGCATATTTTAATATGCCTTTTGTATTACAGCTATATACAATACAGAAGAAATGAAATTTAAATTTCCTATGAATATTAAGGCATGCTCTAAATAATAAAAACTTTCATTTTAATACAATTTTAGTAGATTAAAGCAATTTACTTTCAATATTATAGTTAAGTTCTCGAAGTATTCCTCGTTAATATGTATAGACTTAAAATTTAACACTCTAAACACTTTTCTTCGAAAAATTGGTTCGTGATTGCACAACCGCGCTCACATGTTGCATCATTATTTTCTATTTATTAACTTTAAACAAAACTGGGTTAACATTGAATACATGAAGTAATTAATCGTAATATGTATAAATTGAAAGTGATACGTTGTAATTTGTTATTTGTCAGACAGTGAAATGGATAATATAGAGGAGTTTTACTTAAAAGTGAAATATTTACGCGAAGACAAATTCGAGTTCGTGAAGGTGGTAAAGTGCAGTGAGTTTGAAAGTGACTTTGTTATAGTGAGCGACATTATTTTATCAGGTAGTGAAACAAGCTTTCCAGAATTGAAACTCACGCATTACTCTGTTGACAGTGGCAAAAAATAGGGAAACTTAAGAATGTTATATTTGATTTATTCAGCTCGATCAATCCCTGACAGCGATCAGCTTTCAGGCCAGGTCAGGCAATAAAATGCCGCAATCGGAGCAGATTTGCTAATTAATGAACTGGTATAGAATTTATTACTAATGTTCGAAGAACATTAGTATTAACCCCCGCTAGACACACCTGGGTCTTTGGTGTCCGGCCGTTTTTGAAAATCGTCAGGGCGCACAGGTACGTCAATATTTCGGGTTCTAACCTCCGCTTAAAAAATTGTACTTGGATCCAGAACTGGCGTAGTGAACGTCACGCTCGGTCCTCCGTTCTTCGTGAATTGCTGAGCTGTCAAAGTTGGCTGCGGACACCAAAGACCCATGTGTGTCTACGGAAGCATAAAAGTGTGCATTTTCTTCGAAGCTTTTCTTCGGTATATTAGATCAAGCGGTAGTTAATTGTAACATTTTGTACAATTTTAATGAAGCGAACACTGCATTGGGAAGATATAAATTTATTGAAACGTTAGCACTTAGTTTAACCAGCGAAGAAATAAAAATTTGCGAAGAACACAAGCTTCATGTATGCAATGAATGCATTTTGTAATTTTGTTCAGCTACTTTATTTATTTTAATAAGAATAAGTGTAAGTAATAATAAATAACACAAAAACGTATAAAACTTTGAGTTACATTACTTTCAAACCAAAAATTGTAATTTCAAACGAATTTTCGACTCTAAAAAAATTGTACTTTTTCTCTTGTCATAATAATTATACTTTTTTCGAAGTTTCATTATGTCCTTTTTTTTCTTTCATCTACTATATGTCAAGAAACATTTCGTACAGTAGAATTTTCTTAAACTTATTTAACAAAAAGCTATGATGTTTTAAGTGAATACGTGTATTTCTCGTGTTTTGTGTCGATTTCCATTAAATAACAATAATAAAAATTCATATATATCCATCACCTAATGCACGCTCTTTTTCTATAGATATCGATCTACCTTCATGAATTTTTTCAGATTTTAAAACGATTCGAAGTGTGGTAAAAAAACGGTAGGACTCCATAGACCCAGGTGTGTCTAGGGAGGTGCTCGAATTGTAGTGTGTCTGGGGAGGGTTAAAATCGATTCGGCCAAAAATTCATATTTCCATATATATATATATATATATATATATATATATATATATATATATATATATATATATATATATATATATATATATATATATATATATATATATATATATATATATATATCATCAAAAAATTTCAGTGAGATAATCTCGGGAACGCGCCATCCGATTGAGCTGAAACTTTCAGGATACATTGGTGTATATGCAGAATAGGTCCAGGTCTCCTTAAATGTCAGTTATTGTTAACATTTTGGCGCCCGCGGCCATTTAAGTGATATTTTTAATATACCTATTATTTCGTGCACAAATGATTTTCGCAAAAATAAAGTTAACGAAATAAATTTCGAACGTGTTTTACATATGAATCGAATAATGCTTTGGAATTTTTTAACCCTATGTGTGCGCTGGGTGCCTAAAAAGAGGACGGGAAAATTTGAAAATTTTTAAATTGCGATAACTTTTGACAGAGCTATTCAATCATTACGAAATTTTCAGGACATATTGATATTATTTAGTTGTAGTTTTGTGTAGCTTTTAATGAGCGTGCTGGCAATCCTGTAGCTAGGGCAGGCACTGAAAGTGAAAACCTCCAAATCATCGTCTCTCTTGAAAAAATGCCGTTTCTTCAAAAAAAAGCCACTCATATGTAAATCTTGTGCTTTGTTTACATAACCACAAAAAAAAAATGGTATAACGGTAACGCCTGGTAACCCTTGCCCAATTTACCTATATTTTAAGCATCAAAAACTTCTGTTCACGGAAACTCACGATTCGATGAGCAGAATTAATTGAAATTTGCAGAATGTATTGATCTTAAATAGGACCAGGTCTGATAGAAGTGATTTTGAAATGCGGGCGATTCTGTGCCAGTGGTGCCATCTTGAAAAACCACTAAAAAAGATAACTGTTTTCAGCCCTATAAATTCTGATTGAATCGTTCGATTTTGACGAAACTCACACAACTGCTGGACCTTACTTTAAGCCACGTTTGGTAGAAATTTGCTTGAAAAATTCGGTTGGAGTTGCCAGCTATGATAATTTTGGTGTCTTCATTTTGAAAAAAAAAAATTTGGAAGGGAAAACATTCAAACCATCGAATATTCAAAAAAATTTCCGTTTCTTACAATAAAACCAATTTGTATATAAATGTTATGTTTTATCTACACGTTCAAAATAAAACTTTGGAAATTTCATGTCGGACAAGAACGGTAACCCTCTCCCAGTTAACCTATATTTTTAGCATCAAAAACTTCTGTTCACGGAAACTCACGAACCAATAATCAGATACAGCTAAAATTAACAGAATGCATTGGACTTAAGTAAGACCAGATTTGATAGAAGCGATTTTGAATTGTGGGCAACTCTGTGCAAGTGGTGCCATCTTGAAAAATTACAAAGAAAAAAAACTGCTTTTTGCCCTATGAAATGTGAATAAATTACCAGATTTTCATGAAATTGGCACAGTAGCTAAACCTAACTCTAATCTCTGTTTGGTGGAAATTTGGTTGAAAAATTTGATGTGTGCTACCAGCTATGGTAATTTTTGTGTCTTTGGTTTTGAAAATTCGCTCAGGAAAATAAAACTTTTTGCACTATAACTTCCAGTGCAGTCATGAAATCAATACGAAATTCATACAATTAATGAAAACTATCATAAACATTATTCAGGCCAAATTTGGTTGAAAAGCCATGATAGGGCTGCCAGCTATTTTTGATTTTATGTTTAATTGCAATATCTTTATTAAGCGGTTTTATCGTAGAATTTTCAAATGGTAATGATATTGTAGTGACAATAAATAGCAAATATTAAGTTTTCGATTATTTCAAAAAACTTGCTGCAGGTAACCTAAAATTTCTTTATACTCCTATAACTTCGAATGTAATATAACAACGTGAAGCAGATGTGATATATTCTTGGCTTTGATACTGGCAGAAGGTTGCCAGCACGAGTCGGTTGTGCTACTTTTGTATCAATAAACGCTTACAGTTAGTATACATACCGGAAACATTTACAATTAAAATAAATAATCAATGTTGCAATGTTGCAAATTTTTCGGATCGCAGCCCCAAACACCAACTTCAGTTACAGTGCTGCAGGCACTGAGCATTTTCTCCATTGATGTTATATGAGATGCTGCTTTCAAAATTATGTGAAATAAGCAACTGATAACGAATATAATTAACCCGTGTTTTGCTCTCATAAACGTTGAAATTCATGCCAGTGGTAATATCTGAAACCTTCCACCATATGAGTTATAATGCATTCTTGAGGCCAAAGTAAAACGTGGCATTTGAAACAGTTTGGTCGTAATAAGCAGCACATGTGGTGGAATATGCACTCAAAACCTGCACGATTCTTCTACTGTTCTTCGAACATTAGTGTTTCTAGCGGTTCAGGTGCGCTAGAGTTTTTTTTTCAGTTATCATGGTTGAATTGATATTCATTAAATTAACTAGGCTGTTAAATACTACTTGGATAACAACGAATGCCATTGGATTTTCGCAAAATATTCTCACAACGGAACATCAAAAGATACATCGCGGAGACAGCTTGTTGGATATAGTATGGAAAACATGAAAAAATTGCTTGTGTGAGAGTAATCATCACTTTGTTTCCATCTCTGAGAGTTCAGAACAGTAAATTTGATGAAATATGCACAACAGCAAATATTATATATGCTTATTTTACAGGTTTTACTATGTAACCCGGAGACCAACTCAGGATATTTGTTTAATAAAATTAAAAACCTGAACGTTAAGAGACATTCCTAAGATGGAATTTTCGGAAGGTGCAAAGGGGCTAGACGAGATAACTCAAAAGGAAGGAACGAACCTTTTCACGAGCTTGGTGAAGACGACAAAGATTTTTTCAAAAACTCTTTAGATTTTGAGAAAGCAGAACAAATCAAAGAAAACGATCCAATCATTGCCAGAGAATGCTGTCTTCAAAAGTAGGTGCACTGAGAAAACACATGGCGCCAGACGCCATAATTTATAGACTTCTGGCGCCATGTACATAGTCGATTTAGGGATTGATAAAATATAGCGCCACACGCCATAATACATGGCGAAAAGTATATAGGCCTACACGCCATATACTATAGTCTTCCACGCCATTTACATGGCGTGGCGGACTATTTTACATGGCGTGGAGAACTATAGTGGATGGCGTGGAGAGCTATAACACATGGCGTGGAGGACTATACTGTATGGCGTGGAGGACTATTCTGTATGGCGTAGAGGACTATAGTACATGGCGTGGAGGACTATAGTACATGGCGTGGAGGACTATAGTACATGGCGTGGATGACTATAGTACATGGCATGGCTGACTATAGTACATGGCGTGGAAGACTATAGTACATGGCGTGGAAGACTATAGCTCTGTTTCCGTACTTGAATCTATTATAATATATTAAAATAGCAAGTCGTTTCCGTACTTTTGCTGCAAGCCAAATGCAAGCCAAATTTTGCAGCAAAAAGAAGCCATCTGCCAAATTCTGTTACTGCTGCAGTTTGCTGAAGTACGGAAACAGACCTTATAATACATTGAAGAAGCAAATCAGTCAAAACAGTGCTACTTACCATAAATGAGCACACGAAGAAGTCACTTGCTTGCAACAAACAGGCGCTGGCTGCATTTAGAGTCACCGAAGGAGCCATTCAATAATATGGGCTCTTAGCCGATTGAGAATGTTGTCGATCTATCGACGATACTCAAGTATCACTTGCTGACATTTATAGATCCCCTCACACAGTATAGCTGCGAGTTATAATTGGAGTGCCATGAGCCATATTACATGGCTCATGGCACTATGTAATATGGCGTGTGGAGCCATAATTTCTGCGCCATGTAATTATGGCGCTGGGAGCTATACTGCATGGCTCAGGGCACTATGTGCATAGCGTGTGGCACCATAAATGCTGCGCCATGTAACATGGGACCACGCGCTATGTAGATTCTGAGATTATGGCGCTGGGAGCCATAATGCATGGCTCAGAGTACTATGTACATGGCGTATGGGACCATAAATAATGCGTTATGTTACATGGCTCTGGGTGCTATGTGGATTTTTTTCAGTGTGTACTGTATAATTGGTACGAATGATCTTTGATATTTTTCAAAACCTTATGTGTGGGTAATTTTTAATTTTAAATGATTTCCTGCTTCGGTTTGTTGAGACTAAGAATTTGTTATTTAAAAAGTTAAAACTGTGTGATATTTGATGCGCCTTATTTGTTAGTTCCTTATAAAATGGTGTTTAATTTAATAATGAAAATAAAACTATTTTTTTTTAAACTATACATATAATTTGTTTTCTTTGAAATTTTTAAGGTTACCAAATGCTAGTAGCATTGCAATGGATTATTGGAATCTATTCAAAAGTAATTCCAGTGAACATTACTTTCAAACCGCTACTGTATTTGACATTCATATTAATTAATAATAAGATTTAATACATTTATAATCTCAAAGTATCCCCAAGTGAATTAATATTCAATACGTCTAGAATGCAAATCAATACATAGAGTAATATAAAATTCTAATTACAGCTAAATGTTCAATATTTTCAATATTAAGGAACGTGTTTTAATATTTGAACACTATTTAAATTTAATATATTTTTGGTGTAGACATATATACAATGCAAAAAATATTGAAATCTACGCCAAAATTTCTAACTGTGTATATACAAACCAACTAATCGATTTGTTGGTTTAACAAGATGCGCTGTAATTTCTTATCTTTTGTTTGATCGTTTACGAGATCCCTTCAGCATTCATTTCGAGAATCTTCAAATGCGCATAAAAGATCTGGTGCGTGCAGTGGAAGCAAATCATTCGGAGTGATAAATAGCTCGGTTTTATTTTTACTGGTTCACTTCGATTTTATTCATTTAAATTGTTTATTACCGGTACGTGATAAATCGTTTATTAATTATTACTATCAAATAATAACTGGTGGTAATGTGAGATCAAATTGATCCTGAAATAATTAAGGAAAGTGTAGGATAGTGATAGATATGAAAATCATAAGAAATACGCATAAAAAATGTAGGAAATGCATTTTGAATATGTATTATTGTAATGAATAATAGGTTCATGTTGGTATGACACTAGTTTTGATAAGCATTTTTTCCATGTAAACACTAAAAAATTAACATTAATTTATCCTGAATTAATCCTGAATCAATTTAAAATAAATACTATTTATTACTTTCCACAGCTTAAGGACCTGATACTTATTAAGCGAAACGAATGTGAACAATTTTTTTTTTAATTAGCTTTAAGTATGAATATAAAAAAAGAGGTAAATACATATTACCTTAATAGTTTTTATTTTAATTAGCATGATTATTTAATGAGTGAAAATGTAGGCGAAGTGCAGGTACGCTGTACAAATAAAACATGGGTTTTGAATTTAACTAATTCCTGAGGAATTTTGAGAGTGCCTTTTTTGTTTCAAGAATCTACATTGTACATTTATGACGTTGTTGTTAATATTTTCACAATGCAGCTACATTGCTCTTTAAGATGGCATGTTATAATGATACAAGTTAGCTGTTGGATTTTCTATTCGCGATTTTAAGATTACAAGCTTACCATGTTGATTTAATGGAGAAAATTGTTGATAGTACAACTAAAATGCGTATTACTATGTAGTAGTAAATTCATTGCGAAACCTCTATGGCGCCAATTCATAGTGAAAAATAGGTTAAACAACGTTTTTTCCCAATTTTACATTTTTTTTTCTGAGTGTACATATATATCTGTAGGCATTTGGATGTTACGTGAAGTAGAAATACTGTGTTATTTTATTTTAAAGCTTAAAGTTTTACAATAATTGCGGTAGTTTCGGGTGGCGACACCAAGTAACATTGTGACACCTTGTCAATGTTTCATAATGGAAATTCAGCCTTGCAGTTCAGAACATGATTCACATGTTTCATATACGGCAAAAGTATGTTACTCAAAAATGAAAAACCATCGTGCTCACCTCATATTCATTTGTATGCCCATGAATAATATTGTGTCAACGTTGTTTGTTGTTCCTCTTAGCTATCAAACGAACTCAAAAGATATCCGAAATTAAGAAAATTTCCTGTAACATAAAAGTTGCCATATAGAGACAATATTATTCAAATTAAAAGTTTCGAATGAAGGGAACCAGAGGACCAGATTTTATCTTGCGTTTCTCGATTGCTAGACACCTATCTAACCGACGTATTTCAAAACGTTGATAAAAAAAATGTGCGCTGGGAGTAGTGTAAACGACAATATGTAAACTAATATGCGAAAAAAGTAAAACTGACATCATCTATTACCGAAAACTGACAAAATAAATTTGTGTTTTTTTTTTAGAAAATATATGACGAAAATCAAATTTTATCGGCAAAAAAAATTCTTCATTCGAAAAACTTCGAGAATGTTTTTCCTTATACTGATTATTTACAATATATTTTTGTACGCAATTTCTTTTTTAACCAATTGAGTAAAAGTGGCAAAATCGATTCTATTATTCGTCGCACAAAAGTGATATTGCATGTAAAAAATACTGCTTAACAATCTTTTTATAGCTTTAAAATGATTTAGACTTTAATGCAGGTTTTCAATTTGATAAAGATAAGTAATGTTTGTTATTACAAAATTTTGCGTGTAACATAATTTTTCAAAAACACAGCCACTGCAAAGTTGAATGATACGCTCATAACAGTTATTTTCACAAAAACATAACAGTTATGTTAACAAACGTAAAATCTACTATTAATTATGATGTCAAGTTCTTGTCATTTTTCATCTCAAGCAAATATGGACCACATGAACGTTTAGCCTTCTGAATCCTTCAAAGAACTCTATGATCTGAATAATAAATACTTAACTAACACAAATACAGCTACGATAGACGTTCTCACCTTCTTTCGTGCTAGACTCACCTAATAAGCTTGAGTGCTATACTCTTCAGCACCCAATTTTATTTCAAATGCAAGTAACGAAACTGTAATACCTTAACACCCTACGCAACATTCTTAAATAAACTGAAGATATGTCAACGTTTGCGTTGAAACTGAATTGCCATGCATTCCACGATTTTATTATGCAAACATGCCTATACTTTGATTATAAAACTCAGCCTGCTCCTGATAATTAAAATAATTTAATAAGATCTGCCTATACGAGGCAACTTCTTGACTTTTCTATGGCCTATACGTGCATAGTATCACAAAACTCTCAAGAATATTACACACAAGTGAATATTTTGATAAACACATTTTAATTTACTTTAATGAACAGACTTATGAGCATGGTTGGAACGTGTATTTTCATGAAAATTGATTAAGATGGAATGGAGGCTATTTTCAGAAGCCCCGCCAGTTTACATGGGAAATTTTGTTTTTTTTGCGTTAAGTAGTAAAATGTTTGTCAATTAATGCTCGTTTTCAATTATTTGCTTATTTTTGAAGCTAACAGATTGTACTTGAAAGAAGAACCGTGAAAGAACCCACAGCAAATTCACGCAGGAAATTATTCAAGACATTGCGAGTAATTTAGACATAAGTTTGACGCAAACAAGTGCTTGTTGTTAGTAATATTGTCTTTTTCGCATTTTTTCCCATTAGCATTTTTTTCCAAACAATATTTGAAATTTCGTTATGTTTTGATTGAATCGAAAATTTATTTACTCGCTAAAATAGTAAACATACGAGTATATCAGGTCAGTCCATAAGTTCCCATGTATTGTCCCCTCAGTTATTAGTGTGAGTAATATTTGTTAAACTATATTTCTATTTCCAGCCCAGAAACTATATAAACATAGTCTTTTCATTATCAGTTTTTAAGAAAATCAAATGTAAAGCGATTGTGCATATTTTATACTTTTTTTCTTAAAAAAACGTAAAAACACTACAGCAGTTGCAGTACAGGTAAATAAGGTTCATTGTGAAAACACAATTAGTGTTATGCCGGGTTTCCACCAAAGAGACAAAACAAGAAACACGGACAAAAAAGGTGTTTTGTTTACTAAAACAGTTTTCAGAGACAAAAATGCTCGCGAAACTGTTCAGTTTTTACAAAACATTCGTGTTTTTGTTCAGAAAAACATGTTTTGTCCGTGTTTTTTGTTTTGTCTCTTTGGTGGAAACCTGGCATTAGATCTGCACAGAAAATGTTTAGAAAATTTCGGCATGGATGCACTACAGCATAAGATTCACCCCGCTCAAGATATCCCACTGCTGGAGGCAGAGCCAACTTTAACCATGGATATGATTGCAGAGAGGTTAAAGTCTTCGCTCATTTATCCGCATTTGGTGCAGATACAAAAAGTATCCAGACTTGCGAAATGGGTCTGAGATCAGTTATGAACATCAAATCTTCAACAAAGAGTAAACATTTGTGCCCATCTGTTGCGTCACAATGAAACGGAATTTTACCACAATCGTATTGTAACAGAAGTAGGTAACAAATTTTTATCCGATGGAATTCAACAACTACCACAAAGGTGGGAAAAGATTAAAGATAATGAAGGAAAATATATAATGGATTAATATTAAAATTAATTGTGTTTTTTTATGCCCATAAAATTAACTTTAAAATGCGGAGACTTATGGACTGACCTGATATTTACCTTGCATTTTGTCTTTAAATTTCAACTAATCTTGCTTTGTAGCTCGGGTAGTACATTTTTGTTTGATAACAATCCCAACACCAAATAGAATTCGCAAAGTGAAATTGGGGTGAGCCGGCTACCAGTAGCTATGGTACTGTTAGATTCAGGAATTTTTACTAATTTTCGAAGAAAATTAGTATTAAACTCACTTCGCCGAAAATTCGTCATATATATATATATATATATATATATATATATATATATATATATATATATATATATATATATATATATATATATATATATATATATATATATATATATATATATATATATATATATATTAAGCAATTTTAAAATACGGGCAACACTGTGGCAGTGGTGCCATTTTGAAAAATCTCAGAGAAAAAAAAACTGGTTTTTGGCCTCTAGCTTCCGATTTAGCCACCAGATTTTAACGAAATTCACGCAGCAGATCAAACTTACTTTAAGATATATTTTGTAGAAATTTGGTTGAAAAATTAGTGTAGGGTTGCCAGCTATGGCAATTTTTGTCCCCTAAATATTATCAATTTGCTCAGGAAAATAAAGGTTTTCCCCCTATAACTTCCGATGCAGTTACGAAATCAAAACGAAATTCATGTGTTACGTGGATATTGCTGCGTTTTTAATTCTGTAGGAAAATCGTTGTAAAATCATGAAATGGTTGCCAGCTATGATGAATTTCGTAATTTACTGACTTTTCTTTATCGAGCGATGTTGTCATAAAATTTCCAAATGGGAATAATTTTGCAATGACAACAAATATTTAGGTTTCGAAAATTTGAAAATTTTGAGGATGGTTACCATAAAATTCTATTCACTCCTATAAATTCCAGCGCAGCCATTCAATCGAAACGAAATTCACACGGTGGATTTAACTCAACGTGAAGCAGCTATGGTGACAGACAGACAGACATACAGTTTCGTAAATATTGCACCAACAGATGCTTCTATTTTGTATTCATAAGCAAAGCATTTACAATAAAATAAGGAACTGATATTTAAATTTTCCGAGTTTTGGAAATTTTTCGGATGGCAACCCCAGACATATGTAGTTTAATCGTTGAAACTTTTAATGATATCCTTGGATGAAAACGAAATTCAAAGGATAGGTTGATTAAACAAGCGCCTGTTATTGTAGGCTTAATGCTGCTATGTTGGACAAATGTTGCCAGCACTGAACATTTTCATCATTTGTGTTATAGGAAATGCTCTCAAAAATGATATTTTATTCAAGTCCCTCAAAGATAAATTCTTCGAAAATTAGTTTTCTACACTCAGAAAAAAACTTCTATTTTTTGAAGAAAAATGAACACATCAGAAAAAATTGGTAATGATTCTGCGCCAAAGAAATATTTACTCAATCCAAGGAAAGAAATTTCTTCATTTCAAATAACTGATTTTGAACTTGCCCTAAGTAAAATTTGGTATAGTTTCAAAGAAATATTTACTCAATCGAAAGAAAGGAATTTATTCATTTCAAAGCACTGATATTGCATTCGCCCTGAGTAAAATTTGATAAAGTTGATCATCTGGCATCTGGCATAAATCGGTTCACGTACGATCACAGAAGTTGAGCTGTGCTGGGCGCGGTATTACTTAGATGGGGGACCGTTTTGAAAGCATCGCATGCTGTTGGCACGCCAAAACTCTCCCTCTCTTCATATCATAAGAGTGGCTTACTTTGGAGGGAGTGAAAAAATAAAAAATAATTAGAAAAAATAGTTATCAATTTTTCCATTTTTCCTTTTTTTAAGTGCCACATTTTTTTTTTTCTTATTTTCTGAAGCGCTAGTATTATTTATGCCTAGTCGCCATTTTAAGCTATAATGTGACACTTAACCAATGGAGTTAGGACAACTGAAGACGAACAAAGTCAACCATGAACCCGGCGGAATTCGAACCCACGAGCGGTAGATCGCTGCTTTGGACTGACACGTTAGCGAGCTAAACTATCGACCCTTTATTTGTGTAGAGAAAAAGTTGATAGAAGTCAGAAAAACTATAATTTACTGAATTCATAGACATAATTTACAAAATTTGAGGAAAATTACTTACTTGAAACAAGGTAAAGTAAAAATTGTATTATGTTGAAAGTAAGAAATTTTTACATGATATGTACACAAATTACTCATATCAAATAAAAGTTTATTTGATTTGTGGAAGATCTCACATCTCGTAAACAAGTAAATATTTTCTTTGATTTTCGGAAACATATTTTTCTGAGTGTAGCGGTTCTGATGCGCTAGACTTTTTTAAATTGGTTTTTTGGTGTAGATCTCACTCAAAGGCTCTTGATCTGTAGTGGTGCTTGAACCTAGATACGAATCAATTTCTAGCATATATTTGGAAGAATTATCAACCATCAAAATGATTTTTATTTTGAATTAAACTAACTGTTCATTAATTATGAGATACCCTAGTAGTTTGTAGGTTTTTTGCTTATTTTAATAAGCATGCTGCAGATTTTACAAGTGTGCGGGAGTAAATCAGTTTAATTTTTGAATTATTTAATTAAAGTCAAAGATTTCGAGTGCATTTGAAGTCAAAGTCAAATACTTGTTGCTAATATTCATGACCGGTTGATTATCTTACAAAACTTTGAAAGAAGCATCTCCTGCAACATAAATGAAGAAAATGCTCAGTGCTTCGAAAGCTTTGCAAGCACTGCAACTAAAATTCTACAACAATTGCTTCAAGTTGAAGTCAACCAAACCGATGAGTTTTGCTCACATTTGATGATTTCATCGAAAGTCCCAGAAATAGACGCGTTATTAATTCTGTAGGAAAATCGTTGAAAAATCATGAAATGGTTGCCAGCTATGATGAATTTCGTAATTTACTGACTTTTCTTTATCGAGCGATGTTGTCATAAAATTTCCAAATGGGAATAATTTTGCAATGACAACAAATATTTAGGTTTCGAAAATTTGAAAATTTTGAGGATGGTTACCATAAAATTCTATTCACTCCTATAAATTCCAGCGCAGCCATTCAATCGAAACGAAATTCACACGGTGGATTTAACTCAACGTGAAGCAGCTATGGTGACAGACAGACAGACATACAGTTTCGTAAATATTGCACCAACAGATGCTTCTATTTTGTATTCATAAGCAAAGCATTTACAATAAAATAAGGAACTGATATTTAAATTTTCCGAGTTTTGGAAATTTTTCGGATGGCAACCCCAGACATATGTAGTTTAATCGTTGAAACTTTTAATGATATCCTTGGATGAAAACGAAATTCAAAGGATAGGTTGATTAAACAAGCGCATGTTATTGTAGGCTTAATGCTGCTATGTTGGACAAATGTTGCCAGCACTGAACATTTTCATCATTTGTGTTATAGGAAATGCTCTCAAAAATGATATTTTATTCAAGTCCCTCAAAGATAAATTCTTCGAAAATTAGTTTTCTACACTCAGAAAAAAACTTCTATTTTTTGAAGAAAAATGAACACATCAGAAAAAATTGGTAATGATTCTGCGCCAAAGAAATATTTACTCAATCCAAGGAAAGAAATTTCTTCATTTCAAATAACTGATTTTGAACTTGCCCTAAGTAAAATTTGGTATAGTTTCAAAGAAATATTTACTCAATCGAAAGAAAGGAATTTATTCATTTCAAAGCACTGATATTGCATTCGCCCTGAGTAAAATTTGATAAAGTTGATCATCTGGCATCTGGCATAAATCGGTTCACGTACGATCACAGAAGTTGAGCTGTGCTGGGCGCGGTGTTACTTAGATAGGGGACCGTTTTGAAAGCATCGCATGCTGTTGGCACGCCAAAACTCTCCCTTTCTTCATATCATAAGAGTGGCTTACTTTGGAGGGAGTGAAAAAATAAAAAATAATTAGAAAAAATAGTTATCAATTTTTCCATTTTTCCTTTTTTTAAGTGCCACATTTTTTTTTCTTATTTTCTGAAGCGCTAGTATTATTTATGCCTAGTCGCCATTTTAAGCTATAATGTGACACTTAACCAATGGAGTTAGGACAACTGAAGACGAAAAAAGTCAACCATGAACCCGGCGGAATTCGAACCCACGAGCGGTAGATCGCTGCTTTGAACTGACACGTTAGCGAGCTAAACTATCGACCCTTTATTTGTGTAGAGGAAAAGTTGATAGAAGTCAGAAAAACTATAATTTACTGAATTCATAGACATAATTTACAAAATTTGAGGAAAATTACTTACTTGAAACAAGGTAAAGTAAAAATTGTATTATGTTGAATGTAAGAAATTTTTACATGATATGTACACAAATTACTCATATCAAATAAAAGTTTATTTGATTTGTGGAAGATCTCACATCTCGTAAACAAGTAAATATTTTCTTTGATTTTCGGAAACATATTTTTCTGAGTGTAGCGGTTCTGATGCGCTAGACTTTTTTAAATTGGTTTTTTGGTGTAGATCTCACTCAAAGGCTCTTGATCTGTAGTGGTGCTTGAACCTAGATACGAATCAATTTCTAGCATATATTTGGAAGAATTATCAACCATCAAAATGATTTTTATTTTGAATTAAACTAACTGTTCATTAATTATGAGATACCCTAGTAGTTTGTAGGTTTTTTGCTTATTTTAATAAGCATGTTGCAGATTTTACAAGTGTGCGGGAGTAAATCAGTTTAATTTTTGAATTATTTAATTAAAGTCAAAGATTTCGAGTGCATTTGAAGTCAAAGTCAAATACTTGTTGCTAATATTCATGACCGGTTGATTATCTTACAAAACTTTGAAAGAAGCATCTCCTGCAACATAAATGAAGAAAATGCTCAGTGCTTCGAAAGCTTTGCAAGCACTGCAACTAAAATTCTACAACAATTGCTTCAAGTTGAAGTCAACCAAACCGATGAGTTTTGCTCACATTTGATGATTTCATCGAAAGTCCCAGAAATAGACGTTTGGGATTGCCCACCAAAAAAAATTTCAGAATTTGGAAAATTTAAACACTGCTAATTTACTTGCATTGTAGATGTTTGCCATAGGAATACTTGACTTAAGCATTTATTGATACGAAAATATCAAAAACGACTCTTACTAGAAACCCTTTATCAGTACCGAAACCAAAATGTCTCACATCTGCTTCACGTTAAACCAAACTACACTTCGAATTTCGTTTCGATCCGATGACTTCATTGGAAGTTACAGGGCTACAAAAAATTAACGGTTAACGCACGCCCTGTCATGATTTTTCAAGAAAATTTTTACTGAATTTTGCCTACCATAAGGTCCATTTGCATACGAACTTTGTTTGGATTTGATGACAGCACTGGAAGTTAAAGAGCAGAAAGCTTTGACTTGATAATATTTTTATTTTAAATTAACTTAAAGTTTAATTAACAAGAAAACTTCAAATCAAGCTGCTATACTATTTTAGCCTGTTGGCTCTAATTGGCTTTATATTTTTATATATTTTTTTGGCACATTTTTTTCCTTACACAATTATGGTATTATCCAGCCTGTACAGCAGCTGAAATTACCCTGGCAGTGATATTTTTTAAAACTACCTAACATTAAAAGTACGATCTAACTTACGCCAAATCATAACTAATATAACTAACTTAGATTTAGGTCTAATCTAAATCTTAACCTAGGTCTTAAATCTAACTTCTTCTGTTCGTCGGGTAGCCTTTGTAGTTGAACAGCGCATCCGTGAGTTGCTGCTACACTGCTATCTTCACGAGGCGCGCAAATGGCTCATTAGAACGATTTGTACGCCCTAGTGACCGAATTTGTCCATTCTCATATCCATCTGTTTGTCTGTAGAGTCGTTTCGTTAATTTTACAACTCGGTCCCTAAATGGCTCGAATCCCGACTCCTGACACAGGAGAAGGTTCTTCGGCCACATCTTAGTTACCGGGCTGTAGAACCTGCCAGTGCAGAGGTGATTCTTTTTTCTGACATTTCTGCTTCGACGATGACAGCATAAGTCAGGATGATAGTAAATGGATTTAGTTTTGACATGGATTTAGTTTTGCATGACCACCCATATTTTTGGCGAAAAGAGGTCTTGTGCGTTAAAACTCAGATTTGGTAGCATTGATTTTTTGCCGCACAAAGGGATTAAACTTTAGAAATTTCTGGAAATTGATTCCTAGGTACTTTAGAGATGAACTAGGAGTAATGTAAGATGTTCCGAACGAGACAGCGAGTTTTTTCTCAATAATTTGAGATCATGTTGCGAATAATTTGAGATCCCCGATACTTGGAATGACTGCGAAATACACATAACTGAGTGTTACTGCTGTTTGGTTTGATGCCCCATTCATCAAAGTAAAGACTTAGTTCCGCCAAATAGTATTCCAGGCACTTCGCTGCTTTTAGCGGGTCTTGGAGTGACGCGAATAAGAGCGTGCCATCGGCATATTGGATTTGAACTTGGGTTTGGCCCACTGGAATAAGTAGGTCAGCGGTGAATATGGTATAAAAACTGGTCCAGCGACAGAACCTTGTAGCACTCCTGATGTCACAAACTCTATGAGAAAATTTGCTCCATTGACCGTTGACATAGTAATGTCTGTTGGTAAGAAAGTTTGCGGTGAGTCTTATTACCTATTTTGGGAATCCAAACTTGATCAAATTAAAAAGAAGAGCTTCGTGCCAGAAAGAAAAAACAGAAGATATCTAAGGCACATACTACTGTCGGGATGTTTCACTCATTCAAGTGGGACACATTTTGATCATGCAAGTACGAGATGGTGTGCTGAGTGCTGTGTATTTGCCCAAAGCCAAACTGGTGGTTTAGAATTACCTGTGTGAGCTCACAGTGGTTTTTAATAATTTCCATCCACAATCTTTCAAAAAGCTTCCCCATATTAGGTAGCAAGAAAACCGTTTTTCGTTTGTTAAAACGAACTGTTTGGCAGTGGAAAACTGTTTAGCTGCGGAAAACAGTATTTTCGTACTTGCGAGTATTTTCGTACTTGCAAGTATTTTATTCAAATATTTAAACAGTTTTTAGGGCAAAAGGAGCTGAAATCAGACAAAGTCGGCCAATTTCGGGTTAGAGTGGTTTGGGACATAACGGGCCAAGACCTATTCCTGTGATATGAAATTTTCGGTTTTGTGGGGAAGTAAGCGGCTTTTTGGCCATAGTTTGGCAAAAACTGCCTTTACCGCGCTTTCGATGATTGGAAGTGGTCAAAGGGAAAAAAAAAATTTTGATAGGGGAACTTGGGCAAAAACGTCCATATTTTCCAAAAAAAAATTTTTCATCCAGCATGAATTTGGGGTCCTTTCTGAGTTGTTTCGGGAGAAATTTCCATATAAGTCTGGGAAAAAGCGGCCTGGTTTCGAAGATACTAAAAGTAGCACTAAAAGTGCCAAGGAGGAAAAGGTTGAGATTCTTTTTGGTTCATCAGTTGGCGTCTCCGGATGTGCTGAGGCCCTCCTCGTAACTGCAGGTCGCCACAAGGGTGTCTCTTTACCTATCGGGGTTGTAAAATTTACGACACCACTGGAGGTAAGGTGCCCCTGGACTCATGCCCAGCCTTACGGAAGAGGTTGACCCCCTAGTGGGTGCATGTTTAATAAACGAAACATTTTTTTTTATTCCTTAATAAAAACCTCATGCTTCAGTGAGGTGAAGTGGAAATCTGACTGTTTTAGATTAGCCAAGAAAAGCTTGGTATCAGAGATCGCTCGATGAAAAGTCATATAGATGACAACAGGATTAGTTGGCCCTATCTTAGTAGTTTTGAACGAATACAGGATCTGTTTTTTGCATATAATAAAATGAAAAAAAATTAAATTGATTGAATTTGATCGTTTTCCTTTAGTTGGCCCCTAGATTGGAGAAAGACTTGCCAATAAATGACCGACCATTGGAAAGTTACGGGCAAGCTGCACAGACTAATGACTCGCTGTTTTTTGAAGGTAATCTTGCACCATCACCATTCTAGCTTGGGAACGTTGTGTCTGGAGGGTGGAGGAGGGCATATTAGTCCGTTTCATAGCATTACTGCAAATCATATGCATTGTATGTATACATGTACATACTTAAACAGGTACTTGAAACAGGTATTTTTTCGTACTCGTACTAGCTATACCTTGCATGTGAAAATCCTAGTACGACCCAACTCTAATTGTTGAACAGCATAAAATTTGTTTCTTTTCGTTAATTCAAACTGTTTACACTTAAAAAAAATTTTTTTTTTTTTTGAAAAGATCAGTTCGTTTTCGTTTTTTGAAAACAACAGAAACGCCCATCACTAACCACTAATGATTATTTCCGCCAACAACTGCCAAAAATCACACTGCGTTTGTGATTTTATATAGCTAGGTATAACCTTTAACGGAACTTTCAAAACTGTTGCGAAACAAGACTACTCTCGTCACGCTCACGGGCAGAAAGCTTTATTATTCAGAGCGAATTTTCAAAATCTAAGACACAAAAACGACCATACCTGGCAACAGCAACCTTGTTTTTCAATCAAATTTCTAAAATGTTTGGCATAGAGTTAGTTTCAGCTACCGTATGGATTTTGTTAAAATCTTGTGACTATATCAGAATTTATAGGGAAAAACGCAGAGTTGTTTTAGTGATTTTTCGAGATGGCAACACTGCCACAGTATCGGTCACTATCAGACCTGGTCGTACTGAAGATCAATACATTCTATGAATTCCAATTGTATCTTATTATGGAGTCGTAAGTTCCCGTGAACAGACGTTTTTGATGCTGAAAATATAGATAAATTGGGCAAGGGCTACCGTTTTTGTCCGATGTGGCATTTCAAAATTTTTAGTTTTGCTGTTTAGGCAAAACATTAAATATATAAATGGGTTGCTTTTAAAAAAAACAGATTTTTTTCAGGAGGTTCGATTAATATTGTTTTTGATATTAGTGATTTAATAATAATCCCAAAAGTTATCGCAATTCAAGTTAGTTTCGAAAATTTAATAATTACCAAAAGGTTATCATATTTTTATTCAAAACATGTACGAAAGTCATTGAGCAAACTTAGGCCTTTTGAGAGCATGTGTTGATAAAAATATAAGAATAATTAAAATATCATTAAAATGGCCACCATCGTCAAAGAGTTTGTGGGAACACATAAATACATAATGCACAATTACACATCCCCAATCCACAAACACCTTACACTTAAACAAACATCAACATTTTATAAATACAAAGTAGGCTAAGAAAGTTTTCATTTTTGATGTTCGTAGCATGTAAGTTTAGTAAGTATTTGAATCTTAAACTTATAGCATTAATAAATATTTTATATCAATATTCAATTTTATTTATTTTATATTAGGAAGAAAAGTACTCTTTCTAAAAGTTAAATACAATT